>JABUQX010060653.1:32500-55863 GCA_015478945.1 Trachelipus rathkii
ACCTCTCTCCTATCTCTCTCTCTCTATCTCTCTCTATCCTCCTCTCTCCCTCTCTCATTCCCTCTATCTCTCTCTCCTTCTCTCTCTCCTCTCTCTTTATCTCTAATCTTCCATCTCTCTCTCTCCCTTCTCCTTCTCCGCTCTCTCTCTCTCCTCTCTCTCTATCTTCTCTCCTCTCTCTCTCTCTCACTATTCTCTCTCCTCTCTCTCCTTTCTCTCTCTCTCTCTCTACTCGCATACTTTCTTCCTACAAACAACTCCATCTCCCACTCTCCCCCCCCCCCCACCCCCCACCACCCCCCCCCTACCCGCCCCGCCACCAGCCCGCCCAAGCATCATCCTCCGCCAAAACACCCGCCCCACGCAAACAAAAAAAAACCGAGCGACCTCTCCAGACCAACACCAAAGGCAGAAAAAAGAAAGACCAGACAAAAAAGCGAACGACAGACAGGAGAGAAGTCGTGGTCCTCCGTCTTAAAGTAAACGCAGACATAATGGTGGAAGCCCACCAACAATACAGTTTTACCCAAACACCTTAAGTGCGCATACTTACACGCGAATATGTGAAACAGAACCACGCACCACAGACTCTTCTAACATCCTAACACACCACATCAAACCTTCAACATTTGCGGAAACTTTTACAACTCTGGCAATGGAAAACCTAACAATCAGGCGATGGCAATAGGCACGAGAATATACTGCTACCACTAGATTGTCACACACATGAAGTTTCTCAATAAGGGAAGATTTTTTTTTTTTTTTTTTTTTTTTTTTTTTTTTTATTTTTCCTTACAGTTATCATCACCGCTCACGGGCAAAACAAAATATATGATTTCTATTTTGCTTCTCTTTATTTGAAATCTTTTTACTATAAACTAATCCCAATCGACATTTTAGAAATTTCTGCAACTCTACCTAACCAAAGACCTTTAGGTGTAAGCGTTGATCCAAAATCATCTATAACCCTCAAGATAACATTAATGATTGCTTTATATCTAAAATTATTTAATAAGATGTTATTATATTAATTTTACTTATCAAAGTGATTATAATATTATATCATATATATACTATTTCATTATATATATTATATATACATTATATATAATATAACTATTATATTATATAATAAAACCTTATAATCCCCATATAATGATTTTTAGCTTTGACAAGATTATAACCAATTAGTATCAAATCCTGAAGCTTTTTCTTTGTTTTAATTTTTTACGATTTTATTTTCTACTTTTGTTCATATACGATTTATTGACTCTTTACAAGTTAATACATAGTAACTTACTTCTATATCATTTACATCTTATATTTGACATAATTTGGTTCCAGCAACACTCTACCACCAATTTTTTTTTGGAACTGTTTAACATTTAACAATCTATTAATTTTTTTCACTCACAACTTAGCCTGTAACATTACTCCATACCATCACTATTCTAAAATCTAATCACAGTTAACACTTTTTTTATGATTTTTTTGCCCTATTAAGCCGCCATACCTATTATCCCTTCTCCACGTTCTACCTGGCAAATTGAACCAATTATTGGAGAAATAATACTAGATGAAATACAACGAACAAATGTAGTACGCAAAGAAGACCATGACAACGTTCGATCGAATGAAGAATTCTATGATTTTGCATAAATGCACTCAGACCTGTTTTCATGTACTCGATGCAATCGATCCACCATCTCGCATAATATATAATATTGCGTATAATCAACTACTATATATATAATCTGAGAATAATCATATAGTATTATAATACTATAATATCAATAAATACTCAATATATATATACTGTAATTTAATATATGAGATTCTATGTAGTTCTACAATTGTTAATATATATAAAAGATATAATATATAAGAGATAAATAATAGATTTAGCCTAGTTATATATATTAATATGTATATGGATAATATACCTGCGTATATATATACTAATAGACTATGTAGATTATAGTTGTAACACAATTACCCTATTGTTTTATTTTTAGATTATAATATAGGTGGATTGATTCAAATAGATGACGTCAGAATGTATTTGGAGTCGTCATCTTTTCAATATGTATACTATACATATATGAAGACTCATATTGAATATTATTAATTTTTAAACTTAATATTGAAATGAGTATAGAGCTCAGAGATATTGAAATAGATCTCGATTGATCATAATAATGCCCAAACTTACGCTCGTTGAAGATACCCAAGTCAGATATGGAGCAAATTAAACAATAAAAGCTCACCTCTCTCTAGCTCCCATTCTTATTTTGAAAGACCCCCCGCAAACCCACCTCTCTCGTACATCCCCCAATTCTCTCTCTCTCTCTCTTCTCCGATAAGAATAGAATCAATTCTCTCACATCGGCTTCTATACAATTAGTATATCCATACATAGAGTTACGTATAGAGTAAAGTGGATTCTTCCGGCTTCGATCAAATTATAGGCGTTATCTTGAATTGAATAAAAAGATTGACCTCGTCTTTTCACCCGATAGAAATACGTCTACTAGTACAGGAATTTCAGAGTGCACTCGTGCCGTTGCTAAAGACTCAGGACCTACACAATTAAGTGTTGTTGCGGTGAAGATTGCGGATTTAATGGTAAGTGAGTTAAAAGTGACGAAGGATCTTCTATTTGAGATGCTAGAGGGCTTCCATTATGCTTTTCTCGAAACAAACATGAATCAGTGCCCTCTCCGACAGAAAAAAAAACTACACAGTTTTAAAATTCATTAGCTTATAGTGAAGGTGTGAAAGCGGTATAAATTCGCTTAACGTATCGTTATAAAATGATATTCATTTTTTCCGCATATGGCCCATCCAGGTTGGAAACAACCATTACCCCCTCACAATATAGCCCCCATATTAATGTCACTCAACATTTAACCTAATTTTATTTCCCTTATTAGATGCACCACTTTTTATTCTTAATATAATCCACCTCAACCATTATTTACAACTCTAGATTATTTCTTACTGCACTCGATTCCTAAGACCTAAACCTCACGACTTCGACACATTTCATCTCACATATCTCCTTAACTTCTCTTAGTTAACCCTATCATGCTATCTGGATCGGACTTACAACATAGAACCTATATACTCTCGTCATAAAATATAACAACCCTACACCAAAAAACATTCTTATGATTATGTCGATATTATATATTATTAACTCTATAGAAATTTCACAATAAATTAACTTAGAAATTTTTTGAATGAACATTTATCGTTCTATAAAATTTTCCAAAATTACTCTACATCCTCTCAATTTCTTTTTGAAATAAATACTTATAAAAATTTTTCACACAATCTAAGTTCCGAATTCTGTGTGTTATTAAAATTATTAATCTTATATTAATACCTATCTACACGGTAAGCTGGCTATTCCTTACTCTTTATTAATAACATTTCTTCTAAATTCTATGATGTTAAATATCAAGTTGGGGCATATATGCTTTTGTATTATTGTAAATATACATATATTTAAAATTTAATACATAATAAATTAACCTTAGAAACTACTTTCATCACACATGATACCCATAACCATTCGTCCAGCATCTTATGATAATTTTATTGCAGAAATGAAAATTAACTCAGAAATTTTTTGAGTTCACCTTTATCGAACTTAGAAAAATCTTTTGCAGTTTCTCTCATATTATTTTTTACTACTTTATTTAAATTTACATTATGATTTTTGTGATTTAACTTTTTAGAAAGTCTTTCGTTACAGCGAGCAATCCGGGAGTGTTATCTTTAATTTATTATATATTTTTCTATTATTTTTTTTTATTTATTTTATTTTTGTGTTTAAACAATATATTTAAATAATTATCTCTTTAATTATAATTTGTTCAACCCATATCTCTATTTTTAAAAATTTTATTTTATCTCTATGTAAATATTATTTTTTACGTAAGAGACCGACGCTCACGTCTTCTGTTTTTTTTATAATTCTAACAACTTATAAAATATTAAAAATTTCTTATATTTTTTATTTTTTTTGCGGAATGTTTTTGATACTGTTAATTTAGCCGATATCTAATCATGCCTAATAACATATTAATAAATCTTGATTCAACCTGAAGAAAAAAATTTGAATCTACTGTGATTTTGTTCATGAATTTCTCTTCAAGGCCCATTTTAGTTGCAAAACCACAATTTTTAACTTCGCTTCACTAAAATCTCGGATCGAATAACAATAACTCTAATCTCTAGATTCTCTATTTTCAATTTCCTAGTATTGTACGGTTTAATTATATACTTCATCATTTATCTCTATCATATACATAATAACATTTATTAATAATAGATAATATAAAATAATATCAACTTTTTTACTTTTAATTCTCAATATCTTTTTATACTCATTTTAACAATGGTACAACTAATCCGTTCTACAACATCTTATCTCTATACGTTTTTCTGTATCTAAGGTTATTTCATACCTACTGTATGATTTTTCTCATTTTTACACTATATAACTTTTCCTTTCATGTATCTATTGTTGGAACCAGGCAACTGCGGTGCCGTCCATATACTATAGTTTTCTATTTTGGGTTCAAAACACGCCGTAGACTCATAAAGCCCAAAAAAATCGGATTTCTCATATACCTAAAAATCTATAGTTTGATTCCTAATATGTCAAAGAGTGAATAAAAAAATTACTTCGGCTCCAACTCCAATTCCTGTTGAAGGGTTATAAAATCCTTTTTTTATTTATTATTTCTATTATTTTTCGTTTTTGGTTTTGGCGTAGCCAGGAACCCATTGACATTTAGTGTAGTTCTGCAGGCTACACCTTAAAAAACAAAAAACAATTACTTGACCTCTTTGCCTTACAACGGGCAACAATATCAACTTCTGAGAATAAACTATGCAATTGTAAATTATAACCTTAAGTTAAGTGGAAACTTTTATAGATTTATATTATAGATTTATGTATTGTAAAAACATACTCAGTAATTTGTCATTGTATGAAAGATTGCATGAAATTAGGCTTAATCTTTTAACTCTTCTTGAATTGTACAAAACATTCCGAACTTTAAAGTAAACTTCTTCATAACATTATATATCTGATTGTGTCTATAGAAAATACATGATTTAATAAGATGAACATATATAAACATATATTTTTCTATTTTTTATATTTTTTTAATTAATATACTCTGAAAGTGACAGTTGTTTTCTCCGAGCTTGTATGTCCTTCACACACTTTATCTATAAGGTACACATAAATATCGATAATATATAATAACTATTACTCACCACATTGTCTAGGTGTGCACTGTCTCTCTCTCTCGTTGCTCTGTTGAGCAGCATCTCATTACAATATCCATAGATTAATTTAGATACCTTATCACTCATTTTTATTTATAACTTTAATGATATTCCTACTTTTGTTTGCTTTCTCCAGTGAATAGTTATACTTATCTCTCTTCCTAGCAAAATTATTCCCCGCTAACTCTTTTTTTTTATATCCCACTATATAAGTACCCTTCATGGTGGTGCTCTCAAAGAGCAATACAGATCACAATAATATATTAACAGATCTTCAATACAAAAAAATATTAGAATCATTAGTAAAATCTTCAATTAATTTCTATACTCACAAGACCAAGATGCAACACTTCAAAATCCACTTTTTTAACATTATTAACATTTCATATCAATGTTTATGAAGTATACTCAAACAAAACTCCATCTTTCTTTATATTTTATTATTATAATAATTTATTGTTATAAGGCTAGAGCGCACCTCATCATACCCACACGACTCTACTCTCATCAGTTCTTCCCCTCCATCCAACAATCTCTTTTATCAGTACTATTAGTATATATATCGTTTTAAATTGCGGGTGTTCAAGAAATGGATAGAAACAAATAATTTCCTATTAATTCATTTTCTAAACATACCTAATTATATCCTCTTGTCTCACGAGGGTCACTCAATAACTCTCACCTCTTATTTGTACTAATCACACATTGTTATATATTCAAGATTTGTCTCTATTTTTTTTATTATTTTATCTATTATTTTTACTATATAGATACATGCAGAAAAACTAGATAGTTTATCGCATAGGTTATGACTCAATGATATAATAATTGATAGATGTTACATGAATTAACAACAAAAAGTATAAACATATAATATCATTCGTCACACCTCTTGCTTGGATTCAACACTAGTATGTAAGTTATGTATTCAAATATATTTTTCTTACGTAGGTATGAATATCCTGTGATGCTAATGACGTATTACTAATGTTGTAGATTGGAACTTCTTTGCAATATTACATAATATTGTGGAAATGATTATTATTATTTTTATATAAATTTGTATAGTTTCTTTTTCAGTGTTTTATTCTTATCCATTATAATATTATTTTTTTATTATATGTATTCAATATTATTTTTATTAAATTATTATCTCGTTATTTATTCTTTTTATTTTATTATATTATTTTATTATTATCATTTCGCCTTATTTGGTTTGGAAGGCAATTAATGTGAACTAGAATTGGTCTGTTCGAATGTTCCATAATAAATTGTGGAGTAATAAAATAACAATATTAAGTCAAGATCTCCCAAACACTTTTGGTAAGCAAAAAAAATTGTAAACTTTGAAAAATAAAAAATTACATTACTCTTTTTCTTTTTTTTTTCTCTATAAAATTAACGGTTGTCGCACCAAAGAAGGTGACTGACATTTGCAATACTATGATCTACTTACGTACTCAAACTCAATGTAATTTTTGATAATATTGATTAACCGAAATTACCTTTATGATAGAGGAATATACTATAACTCGAGCATTATTAATACCCTTTAATAATGACACTACAACTTGACTTCTACAAATTAACTGATAGATCAGTCGTTGTAATTTCGGCCTATTTAAATATATATTTAACTCCATACCTGTACAAAATTAAAATATTTTAGGTAATAGATAAAATAATTTAACCATATCCAACCTTTTAAATTACACTCTTGTAATGATATTGACTATCCATTTTATTTCTCTTCTACACAACGTGTCACTTCTATCGACATTCTGATTGTATTTCATATTACTGTAAATAATTTCTTTCTACGCTCTCCGCTTATAATTTTTTTGTATTTCCATAATTCTTCTCATAAAAATGTGTACCGTGCCTCTTCTTAATACAACGAAAATTTTATTAAGTTCCACTCACTTAATCTTTCCACTATGGACACACACTACGTATCTCTCATGTCTCGGCATTTCTCTAAAAAAATATTTTGAGTACGGTCTAACAACCAAGACATCTTCTAAAGTTCTAAATAAAAGCTGAGGCTGAGATGAAAGTTTGATTGAAGAGAAAATTTTCACCGTAATTTTAATTTTAAATAATATTATGTTTATTTTATATTTTTATTCTCGGATTTTATAATTTATATTAATTATGGCATTTATTTGTAATATATGATTATTTAATATATGTTTTTGTACTGAAGATGCTATTACTAATGTATGTCTTCTATTCCTCCCTCCTAATAATATTAATAATCACTATCATTTTATAAAGTAGAAGTATTTAGTTTAAACTCTACCTGACAATACCCAAATATTCAAAACGCTTCTGTATTTACTATCTCTCCTAATAAAATTATCGTCCTGGAGATATGAGATAATTCTATCTCTATACTCAAAAAAAAAAACAATAACCCTAAAGCAGTTCCGAAATACTTCGCTTATCCTCTTCCAACCCCAAATTTAATCAGTCCATTCTATTTTTTAGTCAAAAAAGCTCAGCTGTGCACATCGTATCTCTTCATTTTCGACCACCCAAAAATTACCAAACAACCAATATAATTAAATTCTATTCCCATTTTTTTTATTATACACATCAATAAAAAAATACCTCCCCCCTACATATAAATTTTAACAAATAAGAATTGAGACATTTCTGTTTTTACAGTTTCCACCCCTTTATCTTTCTCTTTTAATAACCTCTTCCCCTCCCCTCAGAATAAAAAAAAATTCAAGAGTTATTTATATACTTACATTGTACTATTTTTTGTATACTGCTCTTTCTCTTCCTCCCCTCAATCTTGTTTCTTTCAAGACTACCCAACGGAAAAAAATATACTCCTGTAAGTTGAAAAATAAAAAAAGACTTACAAAAACATCCATCGTACCCACAACACTGACTCAACAAACTATTACCCTTTCCAACATAACACAAATCTAATAACAGAGGGCTAGTTTTTTTATTAATTAACACATGATTATTATTTTCTAATTTTCAATTAGATTTTCCAAATCTCAAGTTTATATTTAATAAATAAATACACAGAACTTTCTATTTTTTATTTTTTACATTTCTTGATTGTTATATCCCTAATTCATACCACCTCACAAAGTACTATAATATTTTATATCAATACTCGGTTTTTTACTCTCTGCTATTTAGCTTACTATGATGAAAACGAAGATTTATTTTTTTAGATTATAAGCTTTTTAGAATTAAACATTTCAAATCTATGACTCGAGTGAATCTACCTTCTAACCATTTTGTCACTCTTCTCTTTTTTGCTAATAAACCCTTTATAGCAACGACACAGAATTATAGCAATTGTCCAACGCGCGCATCTATTAAAATTCGCTTATCCCTTTGTCCACCATCTCAAACCCTGGAACCCCATTCCCACGCACTTATTATTCACCAATCTAATCATCTTTATTAAAATTCCAAAATATTATATTCTCTTAAATAATCTATTTTATCTCTTTTTTCCAGGAGATTGAAGAAAGAAATTTCATCGAATGTAAGGATATCTTGTTTTTCTCGTTGTTCCCACACTCTCCCTCCACATCCCATTTTTTATATAAATCAAATCAAGTACACAAAAAAACAATCCCAACCATTCCCTACATTCTATTTTTATTCCTGAGCAGGACCCCTTAGCTGTTTCTAATTTAAATTTCTTTTTAAGAAACCCCAAAAAAACCAAACCAACAACCTACGACCTTTCTTTATTTTATCGCGCCTTCTTTTTTTTTCCTTAGCTTTGCTCGTAATCTTTTATTTTCTTTCCATTTCTCCAAGAACGAGACTTTTCTTTTTTCCCTATTTACCCGTGGCTATGTCCCCACCCATTCACATATCCACCTCTCCTTTTTATCTCCCAAAATCTGAGTTTTTCAATTTTCAAGTTACAAATATTACTCCTCTTATTTCACTTTTTACTCTCCTTACGAGTCCATGCTATCTTTCAAGCCATTTCTCTACTTACTTTGTCTTTCTTATCATTTTCCTCCTGATATATTTAAACTAAATTCTTCATCTTTTCCAAAGCAATCTTTCTATTTTTCTTTTTTTTTGGAAAACTTCATTCAATATTCGCTTGTTATTATTTTAGTACTACAACATACTTATACATTTTCCTTCAACGAGCGCAGACACGCACCAAGCGCTTCTTTGTTTTTTTTATTCTTTTTACCCTCTCTTTTCACTGCTCACTCTATCTAAATACATTTATCGCCTCTTTTCTTCACCATTTCCCAAACCCAGCGCACTCATCAACTCTCTTAACTCACTGTTAAGCCATTTGAAAAACTTGTCACTGCTCACAATCTACTCTTTACGCCCAAGACCATATCATTTACCTTTTCCTCCATTTTTTCAATTACTTATTCTTTTAATATCGCACTGCATAAAGAAACAATATCTGCTTGAGGCTTTTTCCCAAGCATTTAATCCTTTTTTTCTCAATTTTTTTTTTAAAGACTTTTTTTTTATAATAGATCTTTATTTATTTTAGTTTCAGCCCGATCCACTTCATCCCTTTGCTTCACACACCCAATGCAAAACCTCTTGATTTACTTACATGAAGCTGACGGGGCGTTCACCTGTTCTTTCTTTACCGTTTCTTTTCCTTACAAATACTCCATATCCTTCTTCAATATACCATCCCACGTTTGCACCACTGTTTTCACACCTGATATAAACTTCTCTCATCTCTTTTTAATTTTTTTTTTTACCCCTCTTTTTTCTCCTTTCCGCTATCGCTTTCCTCTCCAACTTTCAAAAATTATTGACATTAATAAATATTCATCCTTTAATAAAATAATGAACATCACTAAATATTTGTTCACCTTTATATGTAATATATCTTCAGTCTTAAATGGAACCCGAAGGATTTAATTATATTCAAGATATGTATATTTCTTAAATCCCCAAAAAAAAATTTTTTTCTTCTTTTCACGCTCTAAAACACCTCACTTTGGAACAACTTGAATAATTTAATAAAATTATTTCGCATTTATTTCCCCACAACAATCCCACAACAGAAGAAAAACACCCTCTCTTCACTTTCAAAAAACATTCTCCTTTTTGCTTCAAGCGAACAAAATAATCAGATATTGGATAATTCTAAAATCACGAACGATTTTAACGGTATGACTCCTAAGCATAAAGATTCCCCTGGAACTCTCCCAATCGTAACTCCAATAGTAGAAACTGCTCGGACCGTTATAAGTTTGGGTTGCAAAAACATACAAGAAAGCAACCCGCAAATTACATATTCTAAAGAATCAGATTTATCGTTTATATCGTCAAATTTAAACGAAGTGAGAAAATCAAAATCAAATCAACCACAAACAACCTTTTTACTTTTGACCTCCCATTTTTTATTTCAAAAATTTTTTTCTCCTCCGAACCCAATTTCCAAACCAACTTTTTTTTTTTATGATATACCAACACACCCTGCTTTCTTTTTTTTTTTTTATTTTTTTTTTATCTTAAGTTTTTTTTTTTTTGTCAATTTCATATAATATCGATATATATTTATATATATAAACTATAATATGATATATATAATAATACATAATAATAATTATAATATATAATAATTAATATAGTATATTTTGAAATATAGTATTATATTAATTATTATATAAAATTATAATAAAAGAACATAAAAGATGACATAAATATATATATATATACTAAATAATAAATATAAATACCAAAATAATAATATAATTAATACTTATTTCATTTATTTTACTTAAACCTTCAGTCGCTGTATTAGGTACACATTCCAATGAATTTGGTTGATCGCTCAGTAATGTTGATCGATCCTGGTACTGAACATCTGATTGCATTGACTTGGCAAAATCATCATGAATTCTATCATTTCGTTAATCGTTTGCCATGGCTTCCCTTTGCCGTTCTCATTTTCAAGTTGTATATTAGTTTTATCCCACATACTTCAAGCGTCAAACTGGAAAACGATAATAATATCCCGGCAGTATTGGCATTCAAACAAAATCTAACAAGTAATCGTTACACCTGATGAAGCTACGACTTCTTTAGATATGATGGGTATGGAATGTCTACAGTTAACAGTTGTTAACTCGTTAAAAAATTAAAATGTGTAAAATGTTAAAGTATCAAAAATTTGTAAGATGTCACTTGAACAACGTTAATGATCGATACTGTTAAAAGTAAATTAGACTATACATAAGTTTCTAGTAATTTGACTGTTAACAAGAGTCACTACAGAATCGTATATGAAAAAATAGAAATGAAATACGTAAAAAAATTTTCAAAAAAAACTTAGGGATTTCGATCACTATCTATCTTATTAACTTTGGTAACAAAAAATTACCTATAATGGGATAATCTATCTGTCTATTATATATTTCATATATACTATTTTTTACTACTATAGTAATACACTATATATATATATATATATATATATATATACTATATAATAACCATTTTAAAGTAAAATTCAATAAAATAAAACACTTATTATATATTAATTATAAACATCAGTTAAATACTAGTTAAATATTAATCAAGATTACTCCTAAAATTCTTTGGTTAGGTATTCAAAAATTTCAAAATCAATTAAGATTAGTATATAAAAAATCTCAAAAAAAAATAAAATCAATTAGTGTTATCTTCTAATCAATCAATTGTAAGATTAAAGTCTTCCTCTTATTGAGAAACTTTCAGTGTGTGACAATCTAGTGGTAGCAGTATATTCTCTGCCTTGCCATGTTAAGTTCCATTGCTAGATTGTAAAAGTTTCCAAATATTGAATTGTAAAAGTTTCTCATGATATCCTGTAAGATGGAACTTAAAGTTTTGTAAAAACTGTTATCTTGTTTGTTTGCCTTCCATTCCTAAAATTCTGTATCAAAAGCTTCTTTGATGCATTCTGTGATTGTATCAAATTCTGTTTATAGATTTCTCTTGATGCCGTTCCTGACGCCATTCGAGTTCCCAAGTTTCGTACTTTAGTAGTATCTTAGAACTGTTGGTTGACAATCGTCAAACTCAACTTTGATAACGGCAAGATCCGGACAATCTACTTGGCGTTGTAAAGTATCGACTTCATCTATGCTAAATTGACATCTTTATTACAAGCAAAAAAAAATATCACAATCCCTTAAACTATTGGTTTAGACCCTTCATTTGTTGAAACATATTAACAATTAAATAAAAATGGAATAAAAATATAAAATCTCAGTACCTTTCCTGTTTAACTAAAATACCGTAGTATGACTGTTGTTAAAGTCACATTACGGATACTAAAAAGAAAAATCAATAAAAATATTTTTAATGTAAACTTATTATTATTAAAACTATAATTATCAATTGTACCATACCAAATAACATCGACATCTTTCTTTTAACGTTTCTTTTCATTTCACTTTTAGCCATAGAAGATACGTAATGAACTAACTTTTCTATCTTGTATCAACTATGTGACTCTTCTTTATTCTCTTGATTCGATAATTCTTGCAGGGTACATCTGGCTGTTTTTAGGAACGGTCATATTCTTGAGTAGATCTGATTGATTTCTTTGGAAGGAAATTAGGTGGTTTTCTTCGGCATTCGTGCTGTATTGATCATTCTTTCGTTCGAGAGTGAAGCGACTGTCTTGTTTGAACAGGTGAGTATCTTTCTATCATCTATATTGATGTTTGGTTGCTATATGACCAAAATCTTTTTCTTTACTTAGTCTTCTTCGATAGGTTCATTACTTGCATGTGGATATGTATGCTATGCTGTTTTCATGCATGTAACATTTCTTCTGTTGCTTACAACTATTGTTTTCAGGTTCTAAGTAGAGACTTGTTTCATTTCACTTTCGCTGTGATTCTGCTACGGTTCTAATTTATCTAAGCCTCAGGTGCTTCTCTTCACGTTAATTGTGATTCTCCATGTATTTCTATCTGGTTCTTGGTGTTCTCAGATAAATTACTCTAAGTTTACTTTCTCATCTCTTAATCGCATGTTTCCATTACTTATTAATTTATTCTTGCTTTCTCTTTCTTACAGGTTACATTACTTTTCTGTCTGGTTCTGCAGACCTTCATATTAGTATATCAGTTTCTTATTAAATTTGTCTCTATTTCCTCAGATTGTTCTAGCCTACTTTTAAAATTATCTCATTTACTTATATTATCTGCACGTTGATAGAGCCTCTTAAAGTTAATAAGGTATTACTTGTTTCAATTCATCCGATAAGCTTCACGAAATGGACCCCTCCACTTATCGGAACAGTTTGGTTGATAGTGCGGTGGTTTGAATTCTCTGAGTGTACAACCAAATCTCCTATCTTATTCGTCTATCTTTTGCCCGGTTTTGCTGTTCTGAAAGTGAAGTTATCTTTAACTTCCTTTTCTAATGTTACTCTGGGTTGTCTTCTTAGTCCTTAATTACTATTCATACAAATTTTCTATCTTTTCATCCTTCTTTATAGGTTTAGGATCTTTAGATTTTATTAAGGTTTCGGTTGGTATGTCTGATGGCATACGCTTCGTGTAACCATAGAGTAAAAAATGGGGATCTGTTTTAATGCTACTGTTGTATGTGTTATTATAAGGCTGCTTGGGCCAAAGTAAATTATTTGTCCAATTCGCACTGATTACTCTTTGCGAACATCTCAGAAAGTTCGCTCATATTGCGTTTGTTGTTTCGACAAGACCATTTGAATTGGCGTGGTAGGTAGCTGACTATCTCTTACTTTTAATTTAAACTTTATATATCTCATTTCATGAGTTTTCCTCAAATTCTAATCAATTGTCAGAGATTACTGTTATTCAGGTACTGCTGTGGCTACTACACGATCCTATCATAAAACATCTACGATCCTATCACTATCTTCTCGATCTCAATGCTGCAATTTACTATCTTAGTTAATTGATTTGAAGACGAGCTATATATTTATATTCCTTTTGAGTAAACTGTTAATGGGAGCCATAATGTCCATAAGCATCTTTGGGAATCGGTGCTCTGCTTAAAGGAATGTTTTTATGATGCCTTCTTTAGGGCTCACTAGGTCCTTTGCTTCTTGACACGTGTGACATTTTGCAAAAATTTTCCACTACTTGTCTAATATTTTGAAGATGATATCTCCTCCTTAGTTTTTCTAGAGTTCTTTCTGACCCACTATGACCTTGTAGTGAGTGAGTCAAATCATGGCTATAATGTCTATCAAGATGTTGGGTAACCATATTTCTGATCTAGGTTCTTTATATCTTTATACTAAATCATATCTTTAAAGAATTTTAACCTTTTATTTTTTACCCTTTTGTAGCTCTCATATTTCTACCTTCATTTCGATTGCCTTCTTCTGTTCTCTTGAGATCGTCTGCGGTTATCTATGTTAAAAATTTATCTTGTATTTTCATAATTTTTCGTGTTATTAATTAAACTTCATCTACTCAAATTGATTGAAGAAGGGAGTTCTATTTTCTTCTATTTTAAACACCTATGATTTCTTATGGATGGTGCTCTATCATATTGAGTTTTTCTTGTCTCGTTTCTTCTGCTCTTTCGTCGTCATCTCTATTTTCACCTGGTATCCGGATATATACTGGGATAGAAATCTGCACTGAGCTTCTTCGTACCTTTTATATGCTTCAAAAAGGTTGGATTGAAATCTGGATTACTGTAAGACACATTCATAGCTAATCTAGCGTGGATTAATACCTTTCTTAGTGCAAATATTGCTTACTGCTGCCCTGAGATGTCAGTTTTCACTTTAGTTTTATATCCATATTTGTCGCTATATGACTGTTGCTATTAGCAATGTAAACTTCCATTCGGGCATAATTCTTTTCCGCATTTTGACGAAGAAGTTCTGCTTGCAAAAGCTAAGGAATTCTATACTCCTTTACTTCTCTTGTAGTAATACTGCGTCCTAAACATGTATGAGCGTCGGTGTACAACAATAAATTCGTTTGTTGAAATCTGGATATTGCACAATTGATCTTTGGTAATAGTTTTTTTTTCAGGTAAAAGTTATTCAACTGATCTTTCTTCGTCCTTTCAAAAAGAAAATTCCGTGCTTTTTACTAAGTAGGTTTGGTTAGAAGTGACGTACTGAAATCTAGAAGCGTTCTGAAAATCAAAGAAACCTAAACTGAACGTTACTTCTGGACGCTAGTAGGAGTCCTTATTTTCGATACAAGTTTTTTAGCTTCTCAGGTCTACAGTGACCCTTAGACCTGAAATCAAGTTATCGGAAAGCTATTATTTTTCTCTTGAATAATGCCAATTATTCCAAAGTTATTTGAGTTGCATTTTCCTCAGTGCTCGAAATCTACTTGATAGGTATTAGTAATGAGAGGTTACATTTGAGAGTATATTTATTATATCGTCAATTCTGATAACAATCTATGACCCTAGCAATATCCACTTAAATACCAAACTATCACCCTATGAAACGCGGTGCTTGTTCAAACCCATGCGGACGCGTGGCGATAGGCATCTCTCTTCTTCTAAACGCTAGTAAGGGTCTACCTCTCCTTCGCATTAGAACTGCATATCTGGTGAAAGCCAGCGAGAACGTCTACCACAGCTAAATTACTAGCTCGTCTGGTGAGGTTCAGTGTCCTGAATGAATGATTGGAAGCTTTCTTTACAGACATTTATTGATTTCCTATAGTCGACACATCCTGGGCGAACTTCAGACCTTCGTTGGTATCACTAGTAATGGACTACTGTGGGAGGACACTGATGGTCATCATTACTTCCTCAACTGTCCTTGTCAGTTATTTAATATCTTCACAAAAGATCTAGAGTTGCCTGATTACTGTGGGAGTGAATAGACCATTTGGGCTTTGCATTGTTCTAGTTTAAATTTGATAATTGAGGGACTGCCTATGGGTCATCTGCTGTGCCACAACGTCTCTGTTTTTCATGAGAAAGTCAATAATGTTTTCAAGTTCCTCAGGTCGTTGTAACACTCTATACTTTTCTTCATCCTTCGTCAGTATCTCTTTGTATGTCATATATAATTCTCTCTCTGATAACCCTTCAGTTATTGTGGTATCTTCCGTTTTTTATAATCTTTTCTGGACTCTTGCATGGTTTGTGCATGTATTTGCTTCATCATGGTATTGCGTGTTGCATTGACTCTTTCAATTTCTGTACTATTTCTTCTCAAGACGGATAGGCTGTTGTTATAGCTTCACCCCTCATTATTTCAATAGGGCGGCTCCATTAATCAGCTCTATAATTATATTACCTTCCTTCACATTTTTGCATAAAGTTACTCCGTATAAAGATGGACTCGACTACCTCTAAAGGCAAGCAGATTCGTAACTGTAAGTTCCATGCTGTTATAGCAATTGATTGCGCAAGTTTCATCTTCAATTTTAGCTTCTAAAATGTATTTAAGTTTAGGTAAATTCTTTTATTATTATTAAGTTTACCTATACACATTGTATCTGTATCTTCATATAAATCAGGTTCTGCATTTATTCTTGATTTTTTTGTATATGGAACCCTCGACGGGACTGTCTGCCTAACTTTTCTTTTATTTCTTCTGTTATACTACTTTTGACATCATATGTCCATTGTCCAGATTGGAACGAGAGCTTGGGCTACAGTTCATTACTGTTGAGGTCGTTAGCTATTTTCCGCGAATGCGATCATGACAATTCATCGTCAGCTTCTGGACCACATTATCTCTTTTTCCTTATGACATGTATCACAAAGTGTGTCTCGTCTGCACATGCTTTTCTTCTATGTTATGCATGTGACTTGAGGCGATTTCCTAAGTTTCTCTTACTGGTAGTTGAAGTTTGATGCTTGTTGGCTGATCAATTCCAAGTTCACATCTGTATCAATACTAGTTTGGTTCCACTTAAGTTCACCTCGGTTTGGTGTTATGGTTATTAAACGTCTTACGTACCATTGACGTACACACAGGCTGTGTGTTTTGAGTTTCAGACCTTGTACCGCCATACTGGCCTCTAGACGGGTGCATATTGCTTGTATTGAAAAGCATTCCACATCTGTGCTGTTGATGGCTGAGTTTTCATGTGGGGTTGCGTCACCTACTTCCATCTTCGGCCCCTTTACCATTCCTGGTTTCCTTCATTGTCTTTGTATTTCTTGTTTATTGTGGCGTCGCGATCCTAGTCCATCCACCTTGTGAACTATCTATGAGCAATTCCGGTGTTATATCGTTGGCGCAGTTGGAGACGGCTGCGCTTGCGGTACGCGTACTGGTGTCTACCACTCAACCACCATTTTTTTTCAGATCTCTTCATGATTGATTGATTGCATATAGTTGTATATCCAATACTTCTCTTCCACTATGGTTGGGCGGTTTCTGGCAAATTCCTTTTAATCACTACCTGCCACGGTCAGAGCTCTTATCATACCGCGCTGATAACACTTATTTCAGATTATATTTCGTAATTCTCTTCTTCATGAGAAATGGTAGTCGATATTGTCAGATGATGATGAATAAAATCCTCTATCACTCGTGGCGCTAGTGCTCATTCTCCTAATTGATTTCATATTTCTAATGTCGGAATCAGCATGATTGAACATTAGCTCATCTCACATAGGATGTGTATGCGTCTTCATCTGTATATTTGCCAGTGCGCTGTATCATATTTGCCGATTCAAGTTACTCCATACGAGTGTGGTTGTCGCCACTCTGGACATCGCTTTCAGACTCCTCTTCCAAAGTGTCTGATTTCTTCCTCACGGATTACGGGTAGATCGGAGTTTTGAGACTTTATAACAAATACATGTCCTTCAAAAGACATCAGCCATGTGAGTTGAGTAGGTCATTTATATATACTTTCTCTACTGCGTATTCGTACAGTCTTCGCATCATCGACTGTTCTTGAATCCTGATTATTATTTTGGTACCAAGCCTTTTTTCTGCGCATATTTCTGCGCTATTTCTGCGCTTCATATTTTTCTCTGCTTTTTCTATTATATATATCGATTAAATTTCTGCTTGTCCTGCCTACGGATTCGGCTTGTCTTCGCATGGGTTTGCACGGGCTAGTTTACATTACATTGGATCGGCCGATCTCTTATATCGGTCTACGACGTCTGTATATTCCTCTCGTGCTGCCAGCGATTCCCGTTGTTCCTGATTGCTTATATTTCGGCAGATTACGTCGATCGTTGGTTAGGAACATCTCCTTGTCCACCCATATTCGCGGATAGTTTTACTTTTCTGTGTCTACCATTAACGATATTGGGCGTAATTCACATCTACTTTTACACCTGTGATACTTTCTCTTTGACAATAGGCAATGACCATCCTAAAAAAATTATTAATAGTGTCTGTGACAATATATCACAGCCTAAAATGAGATTACCTTCGAAATCACAGTTATCTCCGACGATAACAAATTTGAACTGACATGTTCTATTAGCTATTTCTAATGTAAGTGTGGTGATTCCGTACACCTGTTTTACACCCTGGGTAATACTTTCAAGATTAGTTTTAATGTCTTTGGAAGATTAATCAAAAAGCTACCTTCTAAATGTCTTAAGTGTGTCGTATTTAAGGAATGTTAAGGGACGAATCCTGCATCGATAAAGCTCTTCTTATGATAATATTCATCTTATATATTTTTCAACAAACACAAATAATATGCGGCTAACTTGAACTATAAAATCTCTCAAACGCGTGACTAATATTACACACTTTGTGCGGCAATGGTGTCTTATCATCATTTTGACGCAAACTCTGACGCTAGGGTTCCTTGAATAGGTTATCATATTCTTGTGGCGCGTCTACGGGTGCGCGAATGCGCGGCGCGTACCTTTCTAAACGCGCTTTTGCCAAGACTCAGCGCACGGCTCCTTTTTATTGGGCTCCGCCATTTCATAATCTGATCCGCTTTCGCTTATTAAACGATGGGTCAGCTTTCTTGCCATTTTCTGATCGCCCTTTCTTCCTGTGGGTTGTCTCACCCTTTCATATTTTAACAACACTCTTAGTGTATATTGCCTCTAATATACTCTGCTTCGTCCGAATCTACTTCTGAACTGGACAGTTCTTCATATGAGTCTCTTGTGTTTTCCTTAGAATGCGGAGACGATGCATCATGTCTGCATTCCGCATAGAGGAGTTACTCGTTCAGAAACTACTGCATCTGCCACTTTATACCTCTATACTCATGCGATTGGCTTTGGCATTTGCTCCCTTTCGGAGTGTATCCTCGACTGGGAAGCAACTACTGCCCCTCCTTGACGCTATAAATTTCTTCCAAACGTCACCTCTCGTGGACGTTGCATCAGCTCCTACTTCATTGTTAGTCG
Source organism: Trachelipus rathkii (assembly GCA_015478945.1). NCBI lineage: Eukaryota > Metazoa > Arthropoda > Malacostraca > Isopoda > Trachelipodidae > Trachelipus > Trachelipus rathkii. The sequence goes on from JABUQX010060653.1 coordinate 52,112, forward strand.
ACCATGTTTGGGTTTGTCTTTTGGCATGGGCTATTATTTAAATCGTTGCCTGTGCCTACGACTCTTCTAGGCTTGCTGTTCCTTTTTTATAGTACCGGGATTATTGTGAGGTTTACTGGGATACTTGTTGATTCCTGTAACTGTAGTGATGATCGTTATTGCATTTCTATATTTGCGGTCATAAACTTTTGGCCAATTATTGCCAGGTTTTCTGTACCTTTCGGCTAACTTGCCTTGGTCTAAATTGTGGATCTACTACTCTAGTGATCAACTATGCTCATTTTCTTTTATCCTTCTCTCAAAATTATCTCCTATTGCACTTATTTATCATCAGCTCTTCGTCTATTATCTACTTTCTTTGCACTAAGTTTACTTATCAATTCAGAAGCCTGTATTTTCTTTAGTAAAGATCTTTGCCACTTTCTCTTTGGTCTTTGGCATCTGTGAATTTCATATAAGTGTTACCCCACAACAACACTCTTCTCATCCTTACTCACTATTATACCATATCTCAATTCGAGTTCTTCAGAAAACTTATCCATTTCTATACTTTGACAACAAAGTCGCTAGGGACGAACTTTTACCCATTTTTCATTTAGTAGTTCTTCAAAAGACCTCCAACCGCAATGACGTTTAAGAGGGCTAAATTTTCAAGTCGCGTTCTTCTTAAATTATCGTTTAGAATGCTTCAGAAAGCTCTGGGTTGCTGCTAGCGCTATTCTTGCCTGAAGAGTTTGCAGATCTGCGCTTTATATGGACAGGGCAGCAAGATTATTGATTTCTTGGCTCTGGTTAATTGCCCTCCTGAGCGAAGTTATGGCGTTCAAGTATTTTAACACGACGTTCCATGGGGGACCAGTGGAATTGCAGCAACGATTGCTGGGGGACCCATCCATATTGGAATTTTTAATCTTGGAGATAAAGTCGGTTTCACAATTACTGCCGTTCATCTACTCTCTCTCTTCGCTCGTTCTCTTCTACCCGTCATATTCAAGGATCTCTCTAACACTAATAGCAGGTGTGATGTGGAAGATGATGTATGTGTGGGTTGACTGTGATAGCTCACTGTACCCGGGGTCCGGAGGACTAAGTGGTGGATCTCTCAGGAAGTGATAGGTAATTTGTCCCTTGGGACATTACTATCCGAGCCTGTCTCGTTTGACTCTCTACTACGTTATTATATAAAAGTTTACTACCTTTTTGTCCTCGGACTAAGCCAAAAATGAAATACTAATATATTAATATATATCTATATAATATATTATAATATATATAATATTATATCGTATATATATTTTATACTAAAACTTACACCCAACAAAAGATAGAACCTGTAGACAAGTATATATATATTATGAAAAAATATAAAAAGTCAATAAAAATTTCACACACAAAATTGTTGCTTATAATATAATTATATATATTTATGTTAGAAAATGTGAATAGCTAATATATAATAATTATATATATATATATTATATAATATATATATATATATTAATATATTTATAATATATTTAAACCTTTATCTTTATTATTATCACATTTTATACTTTAAAGAAATCCAGGATAGGTTTAATTGATGTAGGGGTTCTAAGAGTATGCACTACAGACCATAGCGTGTCTCTTGACCTATCTCACAAGAGCAAAAAGTATTACAGCGTAATAACCTAGAACAGATGAATATACAGTTGTTAATAAGAGTAAGTTCCTCGCTCATAAAATTTAAATAAAAACTCTTGTGTTGTACCCAATAGCACACACACCAACTTATGTGTATTTATTTCTTACGCAGATGTGTATATTTAACTAATATATATTATAGATAATATATATATATTTGTATTTTCTTTAACGCTTTAATTATTTTGTATACGTACTATTATGATTGCAAAGTGGCTTAGAAGACTATGTATTTATATACTTGGTTTTTGTGAGCAATTGAGATGGTTTTATTGTAAAAGAAAAATTATGTTTTCTATAAAACTATTTTTAGAGAGAAAGATTTTGTGGGATTTGAAAAATTTTCGTTAACAGATAGAGTTTGTGTTAAATCAAGGCAATGTTTTACCTCTAATCCGTAAAGTTTTATCTACTACTTTTAAGATTTTAATGATTACAGCCTGCCTCCATATTTTCTATAGTATTGTGCAGACTATTGTGCAAATGATAAAATCGACTATATATTTTACTAAATATATATTATCTTATTATATAATATATTGTATTTTGGCACTTTTTGACTTGTGATCTCTTGTGGAATCTAAGCAAGTCAGAGATTACTGAGAATAGATACAATGAGAATTTAGATGAAACTTTTTTTACCACATAGATGGCGATTTGACCTTGTTCCTTTTGGAGTTCCTTACCATGTCTTTGGACTGACTTGTTATTAATGAAAATTTTCGGAGTATTTCGATATTACTCGAATGTCGATTGTCATGAGCTTGTATTTAAGACGTCACCAAAATTCTTCTAATGTACTTACAAATTTTCTTTTACTTTGGTACACTGTTTATGGAGAGATGAAATAATAAACTTTCTTCTTCCGGATTGGACTTTGTAGGGTTTTAATTTCAAGATTTTAACATTTTCAAGTGTTTAACATTTTTATCGACCTAGTTTCTTCTAAGTCCCGTTAAGATCGGACGCCAACTGACGGGCTGCCTCGATCTACCTTCTTTCAGTCCCGTTAGGATCGGATGCCGATTGGGGCTGCTGCTTGAGACTTTCTTCTTCTAAGTCCCGTTAACTTCGGACGCAACTGAGGGCTGCCTTTGTTTAGCTTGTTCTAGCGTCTTTTTTGGTATACGGACAGGCTTTTTCTCAAAACCCACTTTTACTTTTTGAGCTGTGTATACGGTTCTGGATTGCGTGTTTGCAAGTTCAGAAGATCTTTTTCGAGGTATTTAGCCCGAGGGTGTTTTGTAATATTTTTTATAGCGGTTTTAGCTAAAAATGCTTACTAAATCTGAATAAAATACTTCACGCTCCTAGGTATTCCTGGCTTTTGACTACTTCTTGATGTTTTTTACTAAAAACTTTATTCATTTTAAATTCTATTTGTTTATATATACATTTTACATAAATAGATTATTGTCGTAATTTATGAAGTTAAGGAATTAAATTCATTAGTGCTTTCAGAAAGTTAATAAATGTCAATTTCAAAAGTTTTCAGCAAATGTTAATATGTTCATTTATTAAGTTAGTTTATGTTAAGGGTATATTCATTATTTTAAAGTTCATTTAATAATTATTAAGTAAATTTCAAAATTTCAAGCCCAGACTCGTACTTAAGAGTCTGTTCTGTATTATAAGATTTCACTGAAGTTAGCTCTATATATAACTTTCTATATTATATATTATATTTGTTACAAACAACTATTATATAATATCATTGATTACTATATATATGTAATTATATCGTTTTAATTGCAGCTTCATTAATATATACATATTTTCTATTTTATATATATCCTGTTACAACATATAATAGACATATTATATAGTATAATTCACAATGGTTTGTCAGGGTATGTTATATTTATATTCTTCTTATATTTTATTGGTATGCAAAAAAAAAACTATAAGTTTTAGTTCGGCGTACACATAAATGTTACACTTAATTTGGTGTTCCTGGCCACACGTAAATTATATCCTTTTACGCCCAGTTGCCTGGTTCCTTTTATGTAAATTTATGTGATATTAAAATATATATTTTTTACTTAACGTAAATAAGTATGGTAATTTCA
>JABUQX010060654.1:0-7500 GCA_015478945.1 Trachelipus rathkii
AAAGAGAGAGAGAGGACAAGGGCATCCACGGACTCTTATGCAAGCTGCGACGACTCCACTGGTACGACCTTCATTACTTCTCCCAATTTGAAAGACACCGCCACTCATGTCAGCAATAGCTAATGCGAAAGGCATAATCTGTAACGTTTCGTAATCTCTAGTTGGAAACAAGAAGGTGTTCAAGCCTCATTAACTTCAAGCCTCCTTCCTTCTATCCTACCCTAACATAAGCTGTCTGCCACACGAGTTTTAATATGCCTACCTCAAAATGCACACTCAATCTTATTTTATTCTGAATATCTTGGTCTTTCCTTCTCTTGTGATCTTTCTTGGACCACGTGACTGTTTGTTTGAAGGAATCACATGATCTTTCTTTGAGGATCACATTTGATCTATTCTAAAGCCCGCTTCTAAAGGGTTGGGTGTGTTCTGAGGCGTCTTCGATAACTTCCTTCTCACCACCCACGGTGCTTGGCCTGTTCTATACGATTCGTTGTTCGCGCCGTTCTACGGAGAATGCATCACTATCCGGGACCGGTTCCCGAGCATACATTTTTCTCTCTAGGATAGCGCTAATATGGAATCTAGGCCTGTTTTGGACTTGTCAGCTCTCCATCAATCGGTTTCTCCTGAACTCCTCCAATCTTTTTGTCGTCCCGAACTGTTTGCATTATCCTTCCTTTTATATCTGGATAGTGTCTTATTATATATGGTATTATGACTAATTGCCTCTTTCATGTATATTCTGCAGTTTATTTTGATCCTGTCTTTCGTAGTAGAGAAAATCTTCAAAAAGTGCTTTCTTTACGTTATAGTTTTAATTCAATTTTCTAACTGCAAAGGAAAAAATGGTTAAGAGTTATGGTTTTTAGTTTACTCTACTCGTATTTTGAGTTTATTATTATTATTATTATTATTGATATTTATTATTATATATTATTATTATTATTATTATGTATATATTATTTTATATATTATTATTATGTATATATTATTATTATTATTATTATTATTTTATTATTATTATTATTATTAATTATTAATTATTATTAATATATAGTATATATATAATATAACTATATATTATATATATATATTATATATATTATATATATATATATATCACTATATGATATAATACGTATATATATATAATATATATATAGTAATATATATATATATATATATAATATATATATATATATATATTTATATATACTTATATATATATATATATATATAGATATATATATAATAGTATATATAGTATATATATATATATATATATATATAATAGTATAATAATATATATATGATATATATATATATTATTTATATATACTATATATATATATATATAGATATATATATATATATTATAATATATATATATAGTATATATATATATTATATATATATATATATATATGTATATATATAATATATAATATGATATATATAAAGAGAATTCGATAGTCAATAAACCTGATACCACGTAGATATGTTTTTTGCTCAAAACTTTGAAACAAAGTGTAAAACATTTTTTTCGAAGAATAATTAGAATGGAGCCATAAATATACTGTAATATTGCTGAATTTGGCCATAACTGACAATCGATTATCTGCATTTAGGACACTCGTGCTTTTTTTTTTAATTCTAGTTATCGCGAAGGTACTGAGAATAATACTGTATATATTATACTATTATATATAATATAATATAATAATATATATACTATATATATATATATATCTATATATATATAATATATATATATATATATATTTATATATATATAATATATTAATAATATTATTATATATAATATATACTGTAATATATATATAATATATACTTCTGGTATATATACTATATATATATATATATATTATTATATAATATATACTATATATAGATATATATATTATATATATATATAGTATACTATATATATTATATATAATATATAATATATTTATATACTGTATAATAATAATATATATATATATACTGTTATAATATATATATATATATAATATAATATATATATATATATACTGAATTATTGATATACTACTATACTATAATATATATTATATATATAACAATATATATATATAGTATGTGTGGTGTGTGTGTTGTGTGTGTGCGTGTGTGTGTAGGTGTGTGTGTGTGTAGTTGTGGGTGTGTTGTGTGTGTGTGTGTGTGTGTGTGTGTGTGTGTGTGGTGTGTCTGGTCCACACCACCTAAATTTGGCTGCGTCCATCTTATTTAATATGGTCTTCGCTCCAACCTCCTCCCTTATTTTCTTCTAGTCTTTCCCAGTTCCCACTATCAACTCTCAAAACGTACAGTCTCCCGCCCGACTGTATTCTAGTACCAATCTTATGGTCGTACTCCATGCTCTCTGCCCCATATAGTTAGAACGAGTGATTTTTTTTTTTAACATCCGACGATAAGAATATCACCGAACGATTCTTTCACCTCCAAAACTCAGATTTGTCTACTCTTTCATAGTATGGTGTACACTGTCTTACAGCTACCCCATACTGAGCTATAATACTTATGATCTCCTGTACATTTCCTCCTTCTCTTCTAAATACTTCACCCAAGTATTTACATCTCTCCACCATCTTTATCTCAGAACCTTCCACATCCACTCTCAGCTCTCCCCCTCCTTCTTTTCTACTGACCACCATGATCTCCGTCTTCCTGTGTTCATAGTCAAGACCGGCCTCTAGCCTATCGCAACATCTCCACCTCTCCTCAAGCATATCTTCCCTCTTCGCTGCAGGCACGCCAAGGTCATCCGCTTATGCCCAGAATTATCATTCGTCCCAAATCCCGAATATCCTCTCTCACGCTCTTTAATCACCTACATCTAAGAATATGCCTACAAACAAAATTGGTGACACCACGCTTCCCTGTTTAACTCCTGTTCCCACCTCAAACCATTCCTTATTCCCATATTCTGTTCTTAAATTACATTTACATAGTAAATATAATGTAAGAACAGAATATGAGAATAAGGAATGGTTTGTTCTTAAATTACATTTACATAGTAAATGTAATGTAAGAACAAACCATTCCTTATTCTCAAATTCTGTTCTTACATTACATTTACTTTCCTAATACAAGCTCTCCAGGGCCCTCTGCAACTTTATACCTACTGGATATTTTCTCTCTAACACTTTCCAACAGTCTCTCCCTAGAACTGAATCAAAAGCTTTCCTCAGATCTATGAAAGCTGTATATGCATGTTTATTATATTCCCATACCTTTTCTAACGTAATTCTCAAGGCGAACAAGAGATTTGTCGTGCTTCTGTTCTTTCTATATCCGTGCTGCTCTTCCCCCAGTTTGGGGGCTCTAATACCATTCTCAGCCTTCTCTCTAGTATTCTCTCATATGTTTTTGCCAAGTGGTCCAGCAATGAAATTCCCCTGTAGTTTTTACAGTCCCCTGTATCTCCTTTTTCCTTATATATTGGAACTATAATTCACATATTTACAAGATTTTGTATCCTGTATAAAATGGGTATTCTTATGAATTTATGTCGCTAAATTCCGAAAATGCAATAGTTTTGCTAGACCCTCAGAATTTTGAAGATATTCGTAAAATTTTAATAATTGACCTGAGAACATTTTTAACACATAATATGGTAAACATATTTGTGTTATAGATAACAAAGATATCAAAATTGAAAACATAATTTTATCATACATGAGCACTGTACGAGGACTCGTAGTCGCCCGGTAGGTCGGGCCCGATTAAAGGTTTATGAGTGATCAACGACAGAGAGGATGAAGTATATGGATGGCGTGAGAGTGGCGATCGGTTCATATAGTCGGCGCGATCTGATGAGCCGACTCTAAATCCGTGAAGTGCCAGAGCCACCAGACTAGATAACGATCGCGTTCTTGACGCTGCGCGATTCTTATACGTGAAAGACGTGTTATTCATACCATTGTTTGTTTTCGTTAAATGTATTATCATACAATCCTGCTTTTTAGTTTGTGATTGTGCAGTAATGGCAACAAGTAAGAAGTGTGTAAATTCACCTGATTCGTTTTGTTACATCTGTGGTGGGTACACTTTGAAATCACAGAAATAGCTATAGGGGACCAGGATAAAGCGAGACCAAAGGAATTCTCGAGACGCTTATCAGAAAAACTTTGCTCCCCACATTTGCTGTGGTGCGTGTGCTGTATTACTTAGGTGTTGTTTAAATGGAGAGAACAGATCATTGCCTTGCTTTAGTTCGCAGTTCCTGAGTGTGTTTGGAGTTTTCAAGTAGATCATAGTAAGTGATTGTGGCTACTTTTGTATGCAAACTACAAACTGTACGTCGGGTATGGTGAAAGGAAAGAGCAAAGAGATGTCTGATCAGCAAAGCGACCTATATAAGCGATAGATATAACGGGGGTCACACCACCATAGCGATCTGTAACCTTGCAGAAGGCCAGTCCGGACACACTAGAGTGAAACTTATCAGAGCCGAGAGTGGTCCAAACACCAGAACCGTAGGAGCACAGATTGTAGGACAAATGCCAAGTGAGAACGCGACTATCAACTGATGTAGGAGCTACGAACCAGACACAAGGTCTTCACACGATGAAACCTTCACATACGAATCAGTACCAACCCAGGCAGTTGAATGATCATTGCTAGAGACTTGGATCTTACTCTATAAGAACAATCTGAATTGCTTGCCTTCTCGTTTATACGAGCATGCAAGATGATATTATTTGGCTTCAGGTAGCTCATGTTACGCAGCTCTTCGCGCCTATTAGGGGAGCAGGAATACAGATATATATATTTTTCGGGTAAGATCCGATCGACATAATGGGAGGACTCTTCCTGGCAATATGTCCCGTTAGACAAATACGATTGAATCAACGTTATGAGCGTTATCTCGCTCTAGTGGGCGCAGCACTGCAGGGAAGGGGGCAGCAATGCATTCGCAGATTATTGATGGCGAATCTTGTATTACTGAGTGCACCGAGTGCATTGAGCGCGTACTTTTAGCGACCACGAACATGGTCACAGTCCGAGCATGAGTGAGGACTAACGAGTCGAGTGTGATCGAGACCAATCGACATCTATAAGGTTAGCTGTACAGGCTTAGACCATTCGTATCACTAGGGACGGCAGATCTATTGGTGACCGCGAGGAGCAGTCGAACGTATAACTCCACTCAATCTAAGTTGTCCCAAGGGGTTGCAACGACATACCGCATGGTATGCACAATGAGGATATATGGAATAGAAAGCAATCGGGTAATTTTGCTATTTTGTCGATGCGACCATGTCATATACGCGTGGAAAATACGCTAAGTCTGGCAAAATATTGCGAGGATCGCTCTTATGAAAAACGGCTCGTCGTATTAGAGACCTTTAATGTCTTCTAGGAAAGCTGGCACACTGGGGTACGTCAGCCTCAAGTTATTCCATGCTTTCTGTTGCAATGGGGATCATGCGCGCTGGAATACAATAGATCTGAACACATTTATGCAATGAAGGACAGAAATGGTCTATATTTGGAGCACCAATCCATCGAGTGAACATATTCAAGTCGACCGGGGGAAAATTCTTAAAAGCATAACAGCGTCACGTGACGTGGAGTGCCTACAGAGCTGTACGTTGTACAAGCTTAGCGGGTGCCACATCGTTACTAGCGCGATAAGAACATTGAGGCACTATATCAAGAGAATTTTACATAAAATATGAAACAATAGAAGGGACACAAGACAGGATGCGAAAATCACACACTGCAGGGACAGGATAAGTTCCTTTCTGGCGAGAGTGTAGAGGATCTCTAATACAATTACAATGAAGGGAGTTAAATGAGAGCTACTCGCTCAGGTTGCACTAGAGGATGATCCGAAAAGATGGGGCTAGCTGAAAGCTATTCGAAAAAGTTTGTCTTGGCGAATGCTCCAGAGAACAGGAAGTTTGAGAGGCTGACTGTCTGCACAATGCTACAAGAGCAGTATCAAAAACTTATCCTGTCGATAGCGTTTACAGCAGAAAGCTAATTACAGAAGACCCTTGGTTCGACACTTTTTCACTGTCAGCGATCAATCATAATCAGCTCAACCTGTATGAACATAGTCGTGAAACAGACCAGCTTAATTCCTTTCACTCTCACACGCGTCTGACTTACTCCTGACATAATTATTATGGCCGCGCTGTCAGCGAATGATACACGGGGAGAAGATGGATTAATGAGTCTATGCGAATGACAGTAAGCGATAGAACTACCGTGAGAAACGAAGAGGTAGTATGCTACGGTGGTATGATGAGAATCTCGAACCTCACTCCCTGGCCGACGCAATGGTAACCACAACTTTCTCGTTGAGAGGTGGACAGGCATGCGGAATACACCGCAGGACATCTGTACCAATACCGGCTCAAGGATCAAGAGAATAGTTGACTTTTTGTAAATATGGAACTGGGATGTTAAATTCAAAGATGATAAAAAAGTGAATAATGATTTGGAACCGAATGACTTGCAAAACAGAAGGGAGCATATAATATAAGTGGCATATGTTTCATGCTATATAGCTGCATCCATATCGTCGTGCGTATGACGCGACGCTATAGTGAAAGCAATCGGTGCAGATCATAATGATTGTTACGAATGAGAAGTGATGACTGCGACCGATGACCGCGCGTCTGCGACTGAGACTACTTCTGACACGAAGCGTGCGAGTCATCGAACAAGGAGATTATATCACGAGAAGAGTAGATTGCGCGGACATTCCTACAAAAGGCCAGCAGTACTGAACAGTCAGGAAGAAACTATTAGACATACAGCAAACGTAACAATCGAGCTGTGTAAAAGTCATCTGTTAACAATAAATGGTATATATAGAAATGTTTTTCATTGATTGTTACTTAATGAACAACATTATGATTTAAAAAAAGGTTGAGGACGTAATTTTTTGCATTCAACTAAAAAAGTTAGTTAATATAAATAAAAAAGGTAATTATAAATGGCAACATATCTCTAAATCTGTGGTCCCGCAGAGAACTATAAGGTAATTCGGAATCAGCAACTCTAAAAGAATTACAAAAACAAGTGTTTCGCAACCGATACAGAAATGAAGTTAATTTTTGTATATATGTGATAATTATTGACTTTCCCCCACCCTTCTGGTACTTCGCTCTCATTCCAATACCTATTGAACAATTTCAGAACTATTCCTTTTATTTTTTCTCCTCCCTCTTTTATTAGTTATATGGGTATCCCACCTTCCCCCGGTGCCTTGCCGCTCTTCATCGTTCTCACAGCCACCACCAACTCCTCCATAGTGATTTCCTCCCCTCCTCTTCTCCCACTTCCTCCGCCTGTTCATTCACATTTAGCAGTTTTCTGAAGTATTCCCTCCATCTCCTGTTTATGTGTTTATATATCTCTTGATCTCACCAAAACTTTTCCTTGCTTATTTTTGATATTGCACACTTCCTCTTTGATCCACCATACGTTTCTGCCAGT
>JABUQX010060654.1:15000-17500 GCA_015478945.1 Trachelipus rathkii
GAGTTCGGAGGGTGTTTAGTTTCCGTTGGGGGAAGTAATTTGGTCGATGTGGGGGAGAAAGTCAATATGTGTGTCGTAAGTGAGTCCTTAATATTTTTGGGTTTTGTTTAGGGGGAGGGGGTTGTTGTTCAAGTAGACTATTTGGGTGGAAGGAGGAAGGATTGGTGGCGGTCTGTAGGTTAGGAGGGTATGGGATTTTGAGGGGGGGAAGCTGTATTCTATAGGTGAGTAGCCCAAGTTTCTAATAATTGTAGGTATTCTTGTGTGTGTTGGGTGGCTGTGTTTACAAGTGGATGTTGGGAAATGAGACTGATGGTCGTCTGCGTAAGTAATAAGTTTGGTGGATTGTTGGGTAGGGGTGGGCAGATCTGCTGTAAAAGAGATTGAAGAGGAATGGAGAGAGAAATGGCGCCCTGTGGTACGCCGTTTTGTAGTTTAATGGAGTGTGAGAGGGTGTTTTTATGGAGGACTTTTTCATTTCTATTGGTAAAGGAAGTTGAAAGCCACTTTTTTATCATTGTTTTCCTAAGGGGGAATTGAGAAATTTTTTGTATAAGGATGTATGTGGGGACAGTGTTAAAGGCTTTGTTAATGTCGATGGCTGTAAGTATGGATCTGTGTGATGGGGATTGGTTGAAGGCAACTTGAAGCCATTAATTATGTGTTGTGTGAGGGAGGTGAGGGCTGTTGTTGTTGAATGATTGCCTTTTAAATCCATGTTGGAATTCTGGGAGGGTGATGTGTGGGGATATTTTTTTTAAAATATTAGTTTCTCCAAGTAGTTTGCTGATGGTGGAGAGAAGAGAGATTGGGCGATAAGAGGATGGGGAATTGGGGTCTTTTTTGGGTTTAAGTTTTGGGATAATGAATGCTTGTTTCCAGATTGGGGGTATATAATTGAGTTTCCAGGATTTGTTAAAGATTTCTGTGATGAGGAGAATTGCTTTTCCTCCTAGGTGTTTCAGGTGGAAGTTTGAGATTGAGTCTGGTCCTGTTGCTGGTGAGTTTTTAAGGGTTTTGATTGTCTCTGATATCATGTTGGTTGTAAAAGGAGGTGGAGGGTTGTGATCTAAGGGAAGTTTTTTGAGTTGTTTTTTTTTGTTAACCTATTAATGGGGAGAGTTGGTTTACGGGAGATATTAGCGTAGTGTTTAGCGAGGCTGTCTGCTTGTTGTTTTGAGGAAGGGAGGGAGTTGTCGGGCAAGGATGGGGATTCGTGTGAGGGAGGGGGGTTGTTTTGTGAGTTGTTTAGTTTTTTGATAACCTGCCAGGTTTTCTTATTATCTATGCGTGAGATGTTGTTTTGTAGGTATTCTGTAAACTTGTTAGTAGTGTTAGTGGTTATGAGATTAGAGATCTGAGTGTTTAGGTTAGTTATTTGGTTAGTGGTTAATGTGGTGTATGGTCTGAGTTTTCGGAGGGAGTTTCTTTGTTTAATAAGTTGACTGATTTCGGGGGGATAGTTTGGGATTGTAGGATTTTCTGTGACCCTTAGGTATGTAGAGATTGGCTGATTTGATGATTGTGTTGTTTAAATGAATGATGGAGGTGTTTAATGTTGTTATGTCATGTATTGGTGTAGGGTTTATATGGGATTCGATATGGTTAGTAAATTCTGTCCAGTTAGCTTTTTTGTAGTTAGTGAATGTGGTGGTCTTTTTTTTGGGAGTTTGGTGGGGGAGGTCAAGAGATATGAGGATGAGGAGATGATCTGATTGTAGGTCGGTGGTTGTGTCCCAGGTTAGTCTGTGATGTAGGGAGGGGGAACAAAATGTGACGTCTGGAGAGGTGGGGGATTGGTTGGCTTGGGGAGGGATTCTGGTGGGGAGTTTTTTTGAGTTAAGGATATTCAGGGATTCCAATTCATTAAGGATATGGTTACCCCGGGGATCAGATGGGTAGTCTTCGTACCAGGCAGTGTGGTGGGCATTTAAGTCGCCTCCAAGGATGAGATTTGGGTATGTAGCTATTGTTGATAGGGGGGGTGTGAGGTTGTTTGGGGGGCGGGTTTGGGGTGGTCGGGTGGCGAATATAAAGGTTGAAGATGTTGTAGGTGGTCTTGTTCAGGAGTATGGAACAAGATTGGGATTTTATTAATGCGGCGGGGAGTGGTGTGGAAGTGTTAGTAGTTGTATTATGATATGGTATGCTGTTGTGGATTAGTGTTAAAAGGGAGTGGTGAGGAGGTTGGGCAGGGGAATATATGGCATCGTAACCATAGAATGTGGGGAGAGGGGTGTTTTGGGCGAGGGAGGCTTCTTGTATGATAGCTATGTGGATATTGTGTTTTTTCAGGAAATGGTTAAGTTCTATGGATTTGTTGGTTAAGCCATTAATATTGAATTGTAGTATGTTGAGTGTTTGGGGATTAGGTTTGGTCGGAAGGGGGTTTTGGTTGGTGGTGTGGGGGCTACAGGTTGTACAAGTGTAGCCCATACTGTATCTGGGGAGGGTTCGGAATGGTGAGCAGGACAGGTGTACCCATCCCAGGCAACTAACA
>JABUQX010060655.1:0-26079 GCA_015478945.1 Trachelipus rathkii
TTTTATCCTCTGGCAATGCCTTTGAGAATCGATTTTTTAGTATATCTTTGTGGGTTTATGTGGATTCGCCTACATATATATATATATATTAATTATATATCTATAACATAATTATATAATTAAATTTTAAATAATTTTTAAATATAAAATATATTTATAATAATTTATATTATATATATTTATATATATTAATCATTAATATATATTATACTTTCAATTTACAATATTATCTTATATATATTATTAATATTCTTCTTTATCATAATATATATATATATTATATATATATATATATTATTTATACTTTACACTACATTATATATGCATGATGAAACTAACAACCTTGCCATATACTAACTTGATTTTTGTTATATAGGTTAATCATTAGTAGGCTCACGTACCACTTTGCTAAAGGTTAGGATATAAAGGTGTTGAATACTGCTGGGTTATCTCCAAGAATAGTAATATATGTATACTAATATTAGCAACATTACTATTACAAAATAAATTAATATATTAGAAGAATAAATATAAATAAAACAATTTACATTCACTATTATTGTAAAAAATTAGTTCAGCTCACTCTAAAGTTGTTAACTCACTTAAGCAACTTTCATTTTGTTCAATTTCCAGGTTAGAGATACCTTATCATTTACAGGCCCCTCTTGTTCAGGTTATGATACGGTCAGGCAGTACTAGTATATTCCAAGATACTTAGAGAGGAGATTATTACTTTATATATCAAATTATTTACCAATTTATTATTTAAATCTGAACTTTAGATTCAATAATATTTTATTCAGAAAATAAAACCAGATTACAGTAGTCATATTCATAATTTTTTTTTTAATATGTTAAATAAATTATGTATAATGAGATAAAGCTAAAAAATTGAGGGCTACTTTTTTTTTCTCACTAATACATTGCATTCCATTTTTCAGTTTTATTTTATCAAATCTTAATTTTTTATTTATTTTTAAAGAAATTTTACTATAATGAATTTTTTTTTTTTTTTACTTTTATTAGTTATAGAAAATGTCATAAATATTCCAGTATTTTGATTATAAATGTTTTTGATAAAAACTTTCTTATCTAAAAGATAAATTATTAAAATTTTATATGTCGTATTAGATAATAAATCTGGGATAGTAATCAACATAATCTTATTAAGGTTTTAGAAGAAAAAAATTAACAGAGTGAATAAGAGCATAAGACAAAAACCATGACAATCAAATTCCGATATATTACTTTCATATAAAACTTTTATAACTACCTATTTTTTACAACTACAACTGTATTTGTATTTAAGCAAATGTCATATGTAGTATTTGGTTTCTGATACAATACTGTAAAATTTTTTATTCACGAAATTTTAACGCTTTTTAATACTTTGTAGAGGCTGTCGGCATTTTTTTTATTAAAGAGAACTTGTCTCATATTGATTAGGTGATGTTTTTTTTCTTCATTAATAAATATTTTATTCTAGAGAGTAATAAAATCGATTGTTTCTCATTAAATATTGTGGATGATCCCTTCTTAGACAGATTTATATACTTAATTAACAAAACTTATAACCTGAATTTACTTTTATTCGGGTTCTAACCAAAGTGTAAACCTATAAAAGAAATTTTATTTTAAAAAGATTTAAAAATAATTTTCGACCTTTTTAGAGTTGAAGGATTATGGAAGCATTTAAAAAAATAGTTATTATTTAAATTGTCTTTTTTATCAAAAAAAACTATTTGGCTGGACCTGCACCATCCCCCTGGTAGTACTTATTTATCAAGTCATTTGAGTTAAAAATTATTTTATAATCTCAATACCCTTAGAGCAATTAAAAAAAAAATCACTAATAATTTTAAAATTATTATAGGTATACTATAGTTACATACAGACTTACTTTATATATAACAGAGTCATCAGAAGTTGAGATTTGGTTATATATTAGTGATATCTTTAGCATCTTTCAGTAAAAAAAAATAAGCTCATCTAGGTAAAAACAAAAATATTTTCGTTTAGAGAAAATAATGATAAAAAATATTTAGAGGCGTAAAAGGGAAAAATTTAATCCCGAATATAAAATAAATGAATAGAAATATTAATAAATTTGATTAAAGAAATTAATTATTATTAAATATAATAGTAATATTTATAAATAAATGATAATTTTGTTATAATAGATTTATGATCCCTCTCAATTTATATATATATATATATATAATATATATATATTATATATATATATATAATATATTTATATAATTAAATTTATTTTAAATTTATATTATTTACTAAAATATAATATATTTTTATTTTTATTTTATAATCTTAATTATAAATTTATTACTATATAATATTAAATGAAATATATATCTTAATATTTAATTTATATTTATTAAATGTTACTCCCACATCTAGTTGAATTAGTTCTCCTACATATTAATACAATATGTGTAAAGGGGGTCGTCTCAATTATGGAAGATGAAAAGAGAAATAAATTATAAAAAAGATAACGGGTACGGGATAATTATTCATTAACTCGTAAAAATTGATTCGACAAAAAAATGATTTATTGGAAACTCGACTTCTTACGTAAAAAAAAAATAAAAAAAAAAAAATACAAAAAATATATAAATCACAAGGAATAATCTTTTCTCTCTTATTCTCTCATTTCTTAATATTTCTCATCTAATTTCTTATATTGCTTTCGTTATCTTTTTTATTCTTTTTCAATATTGGAAAGGAGTTATATACTTAATTCATTTATTACCCCTTTTATTTATATCTGTTATATTTGAATTTTTTTTTTGTTTCATCGTTTTTATCTAGTAAGGTTTTATCTTTGGCCTTATTTTTTAAATTTCTTTATATTAAAGTGGTTATAACATCTTCTTTCATGATTATATTTTCAAATTATTGCAATTTTTCTTTGACACTGATGCCTTTGAAAATTGACTTGTATCACTAATTAATTAATTCTTTAAGCTATAAACACACGCACGCACTCGCGAGAGCGCACATACACACACATATATTACAATCTTATTTTTATCATCTATTTAAAAGCTATTTTTAGTACATATTGTAATATATCAAGAATATTCACTTCTTAATTTACTATTTTTATCATATTTATATATATTAATTATATATATTTATAATATTATCTTATCATTATATATAATTATAATATAGTGGTTATTATCATGTAGTAACTGACTCAGACTACAACTCATTTTGAAGACCGAAATTTTATCTTAAATATTTTCATAAACTTTTATATAGTCTACTTAAATTTTTTAAGTTAGTTTATTTTTAAGAATATTGTTTAAGTGAGCAGTTTTTTTCTGGGCAATTTGAATTACCATGTTAGTACTCTCTTGCTCAATACTTATTAGATTATTTTAATAATTTTTAAATAATTATTACTTATATAACTTTGTGTGACTTATTTTGAAACCTTAGAAATTTATTTGAAATTATGATACCTTGCGGTGTTTGTGTACATTAAATTTTATTTAAGATTTCTAGTAGAATCAGTAATTACCTAATATATAATATTATTAATATTATATTGAGTGAAAACGCTCATTAATTTATTATTAGTAATAAATATTTTTATATATTATTATATATATTTATATATTAATTTATATATATATTATATATTATTAATATATTAATATTATATATATATATATATATATATATTATATAATATAATATATTATATATATATTATATATATATATTTAATATATATTTAATATCTATATATTTCTTTATATTTATATTTATAATTTATATTTATAAATTTAAATAATATATATTTATATATTTATATTTAAATGTTCCTTCACAATTCTTAATGAATTATAGATTGATATAAATTTATAATTTATATTTAATTTATATTTTATATTTGTTAATATTTTATATTTTATATATACTTCTTTTTCATTAATATATTGTAATATATTCTTTAATTATATATTTATATTTAATCTAATTTCATAATAATTTATATATTATTAATATATTAATATATTATATATATATATATATATATATATATATTTATATATTAATATATATATCTATATATTATTCTATACTATAATTATTTAATTATTATATATTTCTTACTAATTTTAATTTTATATAATGTAGTTCATTGTAAATTATATATATATTATATATATATATATATATATATATATATTATATTATATATATATATATATATATTATATTATAATATCTATATATATATATTATTATCTTATTATTATATGAAATCTCTCAACATGATCTTAAAAAGGCCGACACCCACAATTATTATAAGGAAGATAGTATAGATATCTTTAGTAAAAAAGGAAGATATTATTTTCCTCAGGATGTAACTTATTTTTTTTCTATCGAATAAAGTTATATAATAACTTAATTAAAAACTCAAACAATACAGTCAAATATTATTTGCCTATCTTAATTAAATTATTCTTCATATTCATATGCGTTGCATCTGGCAATATAATCTATTAAGAATTGGATAATAGTTAGCGTAGAGGGTTGTCACTTTATATATTATATATATTAAAGAAGTCTTTGAAGAAAATTTTATTTTCTATTATCATAAATTCCACATACGCTCAAATTTTTGCCTGCTAATTTTTTAATTAAAAAATTAATTTGAATATTTTGTACGCACCGAGATTATTGGTTTTTCAAGTTCATAGGTATAGGCTACCTCATACTCCACTCTTAAAATAATTAAATCTTATCATTTTAGTTAGAAAGTAAAAAGGATGTGTATTACATCGACACTCACTGCAGTACATAGACACTCACCGAGGCAAATTAGCGACGAGTAGTTCATTCCTGCATAAATATAGACTCTTATCAGAACCCTGGTATGAAGTGGATAACAAACATCAACTCATGCCTATGCAGCACGACAAACAAACTATACTTTCAAGCTTATTTTGGGTATTGCCCTCAGGACGCGTAACGAAATAAATCATATTCACCGATGTTCTCCGGTTACTTAGCGAGGATAAGATTCAAGAGTCTCAAACATTTCAGAAAATCTATTTTGTCTAGTGTAAGTTGTATACCACCAGAGGCGACAAATCTCTAGATAGAATTTCAAGGACTTACTCTTTATTGAAGTCAAATAGATAACAATGACTCCGCATAGCGCCTTCAAAAACCCCTCGAGCATTAAGGTTCCGCCTGGCGTGTACTACTATATACTTTAAACACTAACTATCAAACACTAATGATGAAGGTGACAAGCAAACCTCAAACTTTGTATGCAGGTGACAAACAAACTTTAAATCTCTCTATCAGAGGAGACACAACCATTTTAAATTTGTTATCATGGGTGGTGGTCTCTTGCAATATAAATTTTTCTATCATTTTCAGTCTCTCTCTTTAGAAGTATATTCTGCCTCGCATCATTTCTAATTAAAGACAAATTAGTGTGTGTTTCTATGTTTTTCCGTTATTATTCTGAGTTATAACATCTAAATGGGTTTTTGGTCTACCTTACTCTCTCGGAGTGGGACATGAATAATATTCTCTTTCTCTATTTATCCATTTCCGTGTGATAGATTTGTTTTATTTACATATATATAAGTTTAATTTATCTTACATTAGGTGGTAATAATTCTATCTATAATTTAGAGATATGTTGCCGGGTGTCTAGAATGTGTTAATAAAATATTAATTTAGGTGAGGTGACAACCTCTGTAGGTATACAATTTATAGTATTACTATCTTATAGTTTTATTATTATTATCGACTTATATATATATTATTCATTATATTCAGTATATATATATTATTTATTGGATTTAATTATTTTCATTAAGTAAATATGTGGAGTCCTATGCTAATATATACCTTATACATTTAAATTTATATATATATATTTAATATATTATATATATAGTATTATATATTATAATATTATATATATATATATAATTATATTATTTACTATATATTATTATTATATATATATATTTATTTATTAATTAATATAATTATATATATTTATATATTTATATATATATTAATATTATATATATATAATATATATTAATTAAATATTAATATATTAATATATTATATTATCTATATATATATACTATAATATATATATTATATAATATATTAAATATTATTATTATATATATATATAATATATATATATATATAATTCTATATATAATATTATTAATATATATATATATATTATATTAATATATATCTATATAATTAATAATAATATATATATAATTACTTCTTATTTGAATTGTTATAACTTGGGAGAGATCACACACTAACAACAACAACTAACATCCAGTCAACACAATATTATATATATATATAATATCTCATACTGCCAAAAACTGGTTTACATATTATTTTAACACACACACACACTCACACACACATCAAGACCCACACACACACTATCACATCTTCATCACTGCTTGCAAATATGCCATCTTACCCACACACACACACACACACACATTACCCATACACAGCTCACTACATCCCTACCACTACTACACCACATCACATACTACCTACTACACACAACTAACATACACATTCTATATATAATATATATAGTATATATATATCACTACACACACACATATTTATTATATAGTATATATATATATATATATATATATTTTAAATTATATTTATCACACACACACACACACATATTCTGTAAAGGGAATTGGTTTTCTAATACAATACTAACTTTTATATTGAGTTCAATTTTAAATTTTCTGTCTTATTAAAAATATCACACGACCACAATGTTGGCACACATCACAATTTAAAATATTTTAATTTCAATCATGATGTAACAATATAGATCCTTCATTTCTCATTGTTTCTGTGTGTTTAGTCACACACACACAAGCTCGAGGCTGTAAATATCTCCAACTCCACACTCACTCAGAGACCTTTCAAGCAGCGTGTTTATTCAGTTGCGGCTCTAGGGTGCGGGCGACAGGGGCAATGCCCCGGGCCCCCGACGCTCTCATAACACACAAGGGCACACCGCCCGCATCTCATACAAGGGCCCGCGCCCTATAAGGCCCCGCGCTTAATAAGGGCCTCGCGCGCTACAGCTTTAAACGCCCCATATCGCATGAGCTGGGCAATATATATATAACTACACTTTACACATATTATTAACTATATATAACATACACACACACATCAACACACACCATACACACACATACTCACATAATCTATATCTCAACTAATACATACTCACACCATAACACACACATCACATATATATATATATATATATATCACATACACTAACACATATACTCACACACTACACCTGATAGCTAGGTCATGTTAGCAACTTATACAGATATAAGGAGCGAGTATTTATATAATCATGGTGGTAGAAGCAGTCGTGTGGATTTAGTGAAGCATGTCATATGAGTAGACAGTTAACGGGATGTCAAATAGCCACTCATTTCCCTACCCATCTTTAGATACTACAGTACTAAATATGCTATTTTTATATTATTGTAGAATTAACGACATGCCTGCGAGTATATAACATTACCTTAATAAAGAGTTATATGTATATTAGGTTTTGTTATTGCAGTTCAATTACTAGTATAGCAATTTCTAGAAAACACACTAAGACTTTAACTGATTTTTATTGAAATCCAAATCCTAGAATAATAGATCGATCTTCAATATGAAATCTACCAACAGTAATATGATCCTATCTTTATTAGAATCGGACTATGAGAAATATAGAGAGCCATAAAAATAAGTATGAAATATGTTAAATTATTTTATATTAATATCTTTATATATATATCAGGTATTCAGTAGCGTATTTAAACTGATATATCATATATTATGAATTCGAGTAGTATCAGTAATAATAATTGCAATTATATGTAATCAATATAATTGTTTCGTCTTCTAAAATGTATAAATATATTTTTCATTCGCGTATATATTTCTATAATATTTAATAATACATGCTATTCGAGCATCAATATTAGCCATCAATTTGTGTACTTAATTAATAAATTATTATTATAATATTTTATATTTTAAATTTGATTATATTATATAGTATTATTAGAATTTATTATTTTATTTATTATTATTTATTATTTATTATTATTTTATTAAGTATTAATTTGTGTGGTACTAACTCTCATTAGATTCGTAGATATGTATCCATGTTACGTGTCGTTGACTATAGATCATGTTGGATATATATGTGTATCTCGAGATTTTCTGGACAGATGTGTATGTTTTCAATATAAGAGAGAGTATGTACATATGATTTTATATATATTGATCTGAGAGTTTCTGGATCCACGTTCTCGGAGTTAATTGATGTTATCTGTATCGTATGTATGTTAGAGCTGTCGATGTGTTTATGTTGTTAGTGTTTGAATCTAGTCTAGTAATTTGTTTGTTTATATGGCTCATTAGTTAATATATTAATACGTATATATTATATGAGTTATTGTGTAATTAGTTAGTATACTTATAGATGTAAATTTTATATATATTATATCTTGAACAATTATATTATATATTTCATATTATCTATTTATATATATTTATTTATAATACTATATTTTAATTAATATATTTATATTATAGTTTAATATATTATATATTATTATTATAAATATAATTTATATTATTATATTTAATAATTCTAGTTTAATTTATTATATGTTTTTATGATCTCTAATATTAATTAGGAAATTAATAAATATATTACGTGTATAATACATTAAAATTATACACTCCACTCTCTTATAGTCTCTTTCATATGTTCATATAAGTATTATTTGTGATATATAATCTAGGATCGTGGTGAGTTACCACTATTGAAGAACTTAACTTTATTGTGAGTGAGGAACATCACGAGCTGATATACAGTGTGTTCCTGGCCTCAAGATTATATGTACCTTCATAAAAACTAGGTCTCGGAACAACCATTCAATTATTATATATACTAGCTACGCACCCTTCTAGTGCTCTAAATTTAGTTATGGTAGTTATTATTTCCTTTAGCACTTTATGCGGTATTTTCCGTAAGGTCTATTCCCTTCCCTCTAATGGTTAGGTATACGTTTTATTTGTCTCTATGTTTATATAGCATCATCTAATATCTAGATCATGATATCTATCTATATATAATATAATATATATACACCATATATTACTATTAATTTGATATAATTAATTTCTATTTGTAATATATAATTAAGCATATATATTAATATAATATATATTATAATATATAATACTATATTAAAATTTATTAAAGATTATATATTATATATTATATTAAATATAATATTAAATTATAAATATATATATATAATAAATTTAATATAGTTATCTACACGTATATTTATTATTAATTATATTAATATTATATTATAGTATATATTATATATCTAAATAATATATATATAATATATATTATAATAATATATATATATAATATATAGTTAATCATATATATTATATTATAATATAATATTATAAATTAATATATATCCTATAATATAATAGAGAGTGATTATATATATATTATATAGTTAATATATTACTAATATTATATATTATATTTATATTAATATTAATTATATATATTAATATTATTATTAAATATATTATTATTAATAGTATAACTATTTTTAAATTTAGATTATCTGTAATTTAAAATATATGAGCAATTTAAACCATATATTGAAAGAAAATATAAAGTAGAATTGATAATATAACTCACTAACTTAAAGTAATTATTACCTTACTTACTCTAATACTGATGATTAGTATTTACTTATTTATTAATATATAATAAGTATATATTATATATAAAGCTAATCATATATCTGCCCTAATATTATATATTTAAACTAATATTAGTTTGCATATTAATATAATTAAAACATAAGATAAATCAGTAAATACTTGATAGAAGATAAATTATTATTATATATTTAATAATAATATTATTATTTATTATATTATTTATTTTATATTTATATATAAATATATTATTAATATATTAATTAAATTATATATTATTAATTAAATATTATATTAAATATAATTATATTATATTTTCTTAGTAATAATTTCATATTGTGAGCAATACAGAATAACAGCTTCATTAAAAGTATTCTATCTCTACTTATAATATTATTATTATTAATATTATATATTAAATATATTAATATTATATAAATTAATAATAATTATCTTATAATAACTATTATATAATTAAGATAATTATGTATATTTAATTATATATATAAATATATATATATAAATAATTATATTACTACTATTATTAAATATTATAGTATATATAATATATATTATATAATATATATATATATCTTATTAATATACGTTATCTATAATAAGATATATAGCACAATGAATTACAATTTCTGTCTCGAATTATCAGATAAAATCATTAAGTAGAAGAAATTCATGACTAGAATAATCGTGAATCCACGAGTGAGCGTACTTTTCGCTGAGTTGAGCCTTCACCTTAAAATAAGAATCATATAATGATATCCAGTTAGTGGACTTCTATGAGATAGTTACCGATGGTGAGTGAGACGTCATGATAGGTGTAACGAAGTTATCCTATACCGAATCTAGGTCACACTTCATATAGAAGGTATACTCACTGAAGATATCACCTGAACAACTGATATATATATATATAATATAGCGTGTTTTAAATCTACTTATTTAGTATATAATGTATTTATTAAAAATATCTATATAAATAAATAACCTAATAATAAATATTATAATTAATAGTTATACTATATTATATTATATTAATAATAATTATATATATTATATACTAATATATCATAATAAATATACTCTCTAATCATATTATATATATTAATATATATATATTATTAACTATATTATATATAATTAATATAATAATCATCATAATATCTATAGTATCACATAAAAATAATATAATATAATTATTTCAAATCAACCTGTGATACGATATCGAAATATATAAGTGTCAGAACTTTAAGATTCACAGTAAAAATTATTTGTATGTTCTAACTGATTTTTATCCTAACTGTCAGACAGAATAAATCTGAGACTTTTTGTCCCATTATAGAAATAATCTATAAATATATATATATATTAATATAATATATATATATAATTATATATATATTAATTATTATTAATGTATAGATATTTAAGATATTTATTATTCAATTATAAACTATTAACTTATAGTATTTTAATAGTATCGTTAATTATAAACATACTATCCACCACCCTCATTATAACTACTTATAACAATTAAATATATCATCATAATAAATCTTTAGATTATAATCCGAAAGGTTAATTCGATATGTAGGTAGTTGTATTCAATATTAGTTGGTTTGGAAGTGTAAGTGTAGAGTTGTTGTCTAGAGGAATAACAGTCAGAAAGACTCTTCTGGCGCAAGGAATCATGCTAACGAAAAAGTAGAATTTCATTGGCCTAATAATACTAGAAAATTCCATTGAAAAGGATGTGAAGAATGTGTAGCAGTAGAAATAAGATAAAGTGTATTATATAAAATAAGATTAAGTGAATTAGCGGGAATAATTTAAACGTAGATATATATAATAATATAATAATATTGTGTTAGGATCTTATAGTATATATATATTATAATATTATATGCTACACTATACCCACTACCCCTCTATATTATAGTAGGGAGAGGAGACCGGGGAAGAGGGAGTATAGATATTTATTATTCATTCGTAAATTGGGTACGAATTATTATTATCTATACTTAGGATAACGTTGCAATAAATAACTTAAATAAAATGAGGAGACGGCATACGGGGGTGGCTTATATTCTATTTAAATTGCGTTCAATATGTACTTAGCTAATGACACGATTTAAGATCATGACTAGATAGGTGAGTGAAAAGCGTAGCAGAAATCGAAGCGATCAAAGATATAAAGGTGATTGGGAGATAGGAGAGACCATAAATTAATATAACAGAGTTACTCGTAAAATGACAAAAACTAATATTGAACATTTCATAATATAACTAAAATACATAATATAAATCAGTTATATCTATACTAAATAGTAAAATAAAAATTTATATTAATAATGATATTTATCTAAATAAATCCATCATAATATTAAGTATATTTATACATAGTATAGAAATAATTAAAAAAATAAATTTATGTTTATAATTTACATATTTTCAGGATGTATATAATATAACATACCATATATAAATATAATATATATATATAATATTAATACATATAATTATAAATACTATATTTTATAATTATACTATTAGGTATTTATATACTGGTACCTATGTATAAGCTTCATGATAGATATATTAAAATTCCTTTTATTATTATATAATATATAATATTAACCAATTTATACTGCAGATAATTAACTAACTTAAGTGATTACATAATATAAAAATAATATAACTAGTTATTATTTTATTTAATTAATTACTTATTGATTTTAGTATTTTTAATATTAAACAATATATAATATAATAGTATTTTCCTGAATACACCAGATAATCTATACTACTAATAATACAAAATTTTTATGATAATTTTCTTTTTATTGAGTTAGTTAGTTTTTTTTATATTTTTTATGCTAATTTTTTAACCTTAATTAAATATTATAAATAATATATATATATATATTATTTATTTCTTTATGATAAAAATTCTACCATAAAGATGCTTGCATATAACATTTCCAATTTTAATGTATATATAAATGAATATGTATTTAAATACTTATAATATATATTAAAACCACACTATTGGTATGTAACACACCTCAAAAGAAATTTCTATAAATGGCAAAACTTATAAATAAATTGAAACTAATGGAAATGAGAAGAAAATCTTTTATTAAGAATTACATCATTATATGATCATTGGTCAATTTAAATACAAATATCGTGGATATAAAATTTGATAGAAGCTAAATAAACAAGACAATAAAAAATAAATATATGGTTGTTTACGACTGGGGATGATATTTCTTGTCATATCGTTACCATTTTGTGCATAAAATAATGGTGAAATTGTCGGTAAGATTAATGTATTATTTGAAATATTTATGACTACAAAGAAAGGACTTAGAATAAATATATTCTCTCTCATCTATTCATATATATTATCTTATTATAGTAGGCCATGAGTAAAGAAAGTAGACCCAAAAAATCAAAATCACTCAATTTGAATTCTAAATACATACGATGTCGCTCAAATTATATCTCTAGTTCATCTATTCAGTCTCTCTTTCATCATCTTGTCTTATAATAAATAATTAAATGAGTATTATATATATAATAATAACTAATTAATTCAAGTGTTTATATCAATATTTATATCAATCTATAAATAATAAGTTAATCAACTAATATTCTATCTTATATTGCAGTATAGTTTCTTTAACTGTCCACGTTATACAATTAGTAGATAAAATATGTATTCTTATATCATTTAGATCCGTGCTCATATATTGTATTTACCGTTTGCATGTGTGTACATGGATGTTGAGTGAGTATATCTACTTATATTAATATTATTTTAATACATCCTTATATCTATAATTCATATTTTATAATTATATCTTATTATATTAAAGATCTATATATAATAATATATATAATATATATAGCAATAAACAATGTATAATATTTATACTAACTGATATATAACTAAAACTAAAAAAATATATTTGTTTTTATTACAATAATAAACTAATATAATTATATAGTATAAATAACCCTTAATATGTCTACTTCACTCAATACAAAATTTGTTAGCAGTTATATATTATTTAGCCAATTTTACTTATACAAAATGGCCCTCTACCTATACACCTTGATGAAAGTTCTTTATTCTTATAATCTTAACTTATCACATTCCATATACTAATACACTACTCATCCACCACGAGCACACCACACACACACCTCAAGACCGCCATCACACAGTGCATATGCACATCACCATACACTTACATACAGCTATCGACATGACGAGCAGACGATCAACACAAACACACTAACACTCACTACTCATCAATCCAGTCCTAGCTTGGACATGATTAGAGAGTACTCCACAACACACATCTAAGGATTTCTACTTACTTTTTTACTTCCTTACGATTAAGCGTAATGGGCAAAACACTGCACGACTTTCATTAATACTAGCTATCACGTCCAGTGAAATCGTATCCCAGCATGATGAATAAACTACATACCAAGTCAGGTTATTCATTACCAATAATACAAAATTATTTATGTTGCATGGTACTCACTAACAACACAACACACACACATCACTACAATCAATCACAACAACACACTTCTTTTATACGATACATACACACTATCACCAACATACAATACAGCCAAACACACACAACAAACACACAGGTATATGTAGCCACACAACTAACACATACACACACTCACACATCACACATAACACCCATACAACTACACATAACTTATAATTTAAGTCATCATAAATTACAATAAATCATATCACTAACATATAATTAATTAACATAATAACAACACATAACATCATAACACAACACACATCACCACACTAACATACATCACACCATCATCATAACACTTCCTTATATATACATTAACTAAATACACATATATATTATATATATATAATCTATAATTAATCTATAATCTACAAATAATATAAACTATACTAAACCATCACACCATAAATATATATAATATAAATAAACATTTATATATAGAATCTTGCTACTAATGTCGAAGCGAAAGTCACATATTAACTACAGAATTGAATTTAGCAATCAAAATCAAAATTGTACAGTTACTTCATTCCTGTTCTAAATTGCTCATTTATCAATTGTGCTACTTTGTCTTGATAAGATTATAAAATTAAATTAATATTGACTATCGACAACATAACAAAAGATATAATTATTTATAATTTTAGATTTACAGATTATTTATAAGAATACTTAAAGATGTAGTTCATATACATGTCTATTATACAACACTATAGAGTCAGGATGGATATTAGATCTTTTCACCTTTTTGCCCATTATAATCTAATATGGTGTGTTAAGGATGTATCCGATCTCAACAACTAAATCATCTTTCCTTTGTATCAATCTTTTGACATGTAGTATAATGTACAAGGGGTTCATTTATACACTTTCCAGTTATAATAATCCAGTTACAATCAATTACGTAGTAATTAGGGTTTTTTGATGATGGAAATATTTAACCTTTCTATCAATATAATTATACTTAAATTAATGTAGGTGCAGAATTATTAGAGTTTGTCAGTTGTAATATGTCATAGATGTTGTGTTGGTACAGGTCTAATATTATACTAAGATTTCTATATAATAACGTACATCATTGATTTTTATCATACTTATCCGTATAGTATAATTATAGAGATATATACAATGATAAGGTCATAAGTAGGATTTATTATATATACATATATTGTGGGTATTAGTTGTTATAAATCTTACGGAATATTATATATATTATCTATATATTTTAGGGATTGATATTCCTAATATAAAAAATAGTCTATTTAGAGTGGCTAAATTTCCTGAAAAACGATGTATGAGTGCTAAGTATTTTAATATATTGGACTTAAATTAGTGATGTGAGAGGTTACGATAATTGATTTCATTATATGATTTATTTATATATAAGAACTGATTTATTTATGTATTATTATTTTATACATAATACAAATAATAATTCAATCGATTTTTTTGCTTTACTCAAATAAATCTAAGATTTTATGTATATTCTATTTTTTTAGATTTTTTTGCTAATATTTTTTATATTTATTAGAGGTAATTAGTATAGAAATAGCTTTTCAAAATGCAAATCTGTCAAGTATGTTTTTTTTTTATTTTGATTCTATCACCAAAATTTCTTAAAAAGTTAATATATTATTAATTTTGATTAATTTTCCCGAAATACACAATTTCTAGAGAATAAAAATAAATTTAATAGAAAAACAAATATTAAAACTAATAATTATCAACGTTACATACTAATAACTAATAATATTTTCATCCTTATCACTAAAATATTTATACATTTCAACAAATATCATAAAATCTAATCAAAATCATAACTTGTAAAAAATGTAATCATACTAATATATTAAAGATCTAAATAAGATATTCTCCACAAACTCTTTTAATTTTTATATATGATGTAAAATTATATCCATTTAATCATATTACATAAATACCTCACCTACTTTATTGTGACTCCGCTTTTCCTAACTTCTGAATGCTCATCTTGATGACACTACAATCATACCTACAAATCTATTATATATAAAGACAAATATTGCTATCTAACTAGATATACGGGAGCATTGGCACAAAAATAGACCCTCACAAACCAAAACTCTTTCCCATCTACAAAATAAAAAAAAAGTTTGGTTTCAATTTTGACTATTTTTCTTTTACGCGGTCTATGCACTCTCACTCAAAAAATTCCAAAAATCTGATCAAAAAAATTGTTTTTTTTTCCTCAAACAAAACACAGCTCAAAAATCCCCAACCCTGATTATTAGTACACACAACACGAGCACACAATGATCACCACAACTACTAATTAATCATTTAAGCTAAGCATAAATGTTAAGGTATCGGTACTATATGACTACTTAAACATGTCTGTTATTTCAAGAGGGGCTAGTAAGAATCGGTGAAGTTTGACATAATGTGTTTTAGTTTGCATTTATTATTAGGGCACAGTTTATAAGAACATGAAGGGTAGAAAAGTTTGTATAAGAAATAAGAGAAAATGTAATATCAAATTAATTCAAGTTTGTAGACAAAAAGGAGAGTCATATTCATTAGAGCTCATGAGAATAATGATTAAAGTGTCATACACTCACACACACAGCACACACTCACAAACACAAACTACTATACATTTCTATAAATAATATTCTTTATCCCTCTCACATCTCATCCCATTATATTCACTCACCAATCTATAACCTACATCTACTATCTAAAATTATATAAAATTATTCCAACCAGCAGACAAAATAAGCCACCAAGCATCCACAACTGTGGTTGATTCCCAGGAACGCATCTATCTGATCGGGTCAGAAATCTAAGCATATTGTTTCTTTAATATCTATTTATTTTAATCGATCATTCGTTTTTTATGATTGTGTTAAGTATGATTTATTAGCAATTCACAAAATGCACTCACACAAACACACACACACACACACACAATAATTATCGACACTTTACTTAATACACTTTTTGATCTGTCTATCTATATCTATTATTTATTAATATCTATTATTATGACACAATAATATATATTAATTCCACACATCCACAAAAATCACAAACACACACAATCACACATTCCACAACACACACACCATTACCTTACTACATATTATAACTGAAATTATCAATTATCTGTATTAAATTCTTGTTATAACGTAACACACTTCACACGAATAAGCCTGAAAAAAAAAAAATAAAAATTATCACATTATTACGAAAAAAATGTTGGAAAAATCTTTGAATACATGCGTCACTACTTAAATAATTATTAATAACATAAAAAAAGTAAATAATAATTATAATATTAAATTAATATACAACTAAAATAAATTGCTTAATAAAATATTAAACTCATAAAATATAAAATTGTTTCTATCGTTAATTTATTTATATGTTTAACGTAGGTTGTTAGTATCTATACCACACCCCTCACAATTATATATAATACATATATCTTATATATAATATCTATAAAATCTAAATATCTTAAAAACTAAGATAAAGCTTCTATATATAATTCAAATAAAATATAATAAATATAATAATAAACAACCCACCATAATAATAATATATAATATACACCCAATTGGGTTACTAGATTCAGAGGTATTTTATATCTAAATCTTAATTATATCTTATCCCAACCCCCCCCCTCTCTCCTCCCTACTATTATATATATATTATAATTATTATATATATATATATAACCCCATTACGGTTATGTAATACACCCCTATCTTATATATTTATATTATATAAAAATGTTTTCATTTAATTATAATATATATATTATATCTACTATATATATATTATATATTATATATAATATATTAATATATATTACTCCCCCCACCCACTAAATTCCCCATATATAATATATATATAATATATATATTGAATATATTATATACTAAATTATATATTATTATATACATATATATATATATTATAATATATATATATATATCTATATAATATAATATATTGTATTATATTAAATATATATATATATATATATATATATATATATTTATAAATTATAGTATATATATATACTATACTTCATCTCCCCCATATATATAAATAAATCAATATATATTTTGATATTTATTCATATTATATATATATATAATATATTATATATATTATATAATATTATATATATATTCCTAATACTTTAAATATTTATATTTTAAATCTATTATATTATTATATATATATTATCCCTTATTATATATATTATATATATACCCTATACACATATATCTATATATTATATAATATTATATATATCAATATGTATATTATCTATATTAATATATATATATTTAATTATTATATATATATAGTATCACCCTACTTATAGTATTATAATAATATACCCACACACATACGATACTAATACTACTATATATTATTTAATATATTAATTATATATTATATTATTATATTATTTTTATTATTATTAATATTAATATTATTATATATTGTTTATAAATCATTATAACAATTAATAATTTATTAAATATTATATATTATATATATATATATTATATCTATAATAATATATTATAATATAATAATTATATTATAAATTTATATATTATAATACCAATAATCTATATAATATATATATTATAATATAATATATGTATATAATATTATTATATATATATGATAACTCTAATATATATCCCCCCCCCTACACACATCACCCCCTTCCTATTAATTATATATAATATGTTATATATATCTATACCAATCTTAAATAATCCCTCCCCCTCACTCACTATATATATATATATATTATCTAAATATATTATATATATGTATATATATTATATATACCGATTAATATATATATATAATATAATTAATACATACTATAATATATATATTATATTCAATTATATAATATACAATCATACGCTCATAACCCCCTCCCCTCCCTATTATTTAATTATATTACCCACAATAATATTTATATATACAATCATAGTAGATATATAAATGTTATAATATACTATATATATAAAACATATCCACTAACGATAATTATATTATTATACACCCCTCACCCCCCATTCCCACCCAAAATACATATATAATATATATATATATATATTAATAATATATATATATATATATTATTATATTATTTATATATATATTATATTATATATCATTAATATCTATATATATACATATATAATATAGTATTAATATATATAAATATATTATATAGTATATAAATACTATATATATTATATATATTTAATATTTAGATTATATATATCTTATAGTTATTTCCCCTACTCTCATTCTATCATATTACATTATACCTATATATATAACATATATTAATTATTATTATAATATAATATATATATATATTTATATATATAATATATATCTATATTATTTCCTATTTATTATAATATATATCTATTATTATATATATTATCTATCATTATATATTTTTTTTTTTTTTTTACCACCAGAGATTATATATATATATACACGGCAAGCTAATCAAAATATATATAGAATAAATATAATTCATATAATACTATATATATATATAGGTTATTATATATATATATATATATATTATTAATTATATATAATATATTTATAACTATATAAGATATATATATATAAATCTAATATATAAATATAAATATATAAAATCTTATTATAAATATATAACATATAACATAAAAGTATATAACTCACCCCAGCACAACCCTCTCTCAACTACCCCACAAGAATCTATTCTTCTCTATATATAATTCTATACAATAAATAATAAAATATTTCGTATTATATATATATATCACCCACGTACCTAATTTTAATTTATAAATATAAATATATTATAATAAAAATTAATAAATAAAGCCGTATCTAATATAATATACTCTATATAAAAAATATATACGAATATCTATATATTCTATTTATATAATATAATAATATAATAACCCCTGTAAAAATAACATTCATAAATAATAATTAATAATAAAAAACTACTATATTACTTAATATATAGAATAATATTCCCACCCTCGCCCCATCCAACACTCACCCTAATAAATACAACATATAAATGAGAGGTCGAAAAAAAGCACGCCTTTATTCTACCCATTATAATCCCCTTATGATAATTCGTCCAGAATATATGAAATAACAATTATGATAAACAACTGTAGACTTATGCTCTATCATTATATATACATATAATATAATATATATAATTAATTATAATTATATTATTATATATAGTATATTACACCAAAAATAACTTTATATATAACTATATAATAAAATAAACACATATCCCTTCATTAAAATCATTACTCCCTTTAATACTATTAATTATTTTACTCTATCATCCATCTACACTTCCTCATATCTCTTCATCATAATATATAACTCTAATCTCTGCATTACGTATTTCTACATACTATCTATATACTTAAACACTAAACACATCATTCATCTCTCTACTCAATTATTCTCTCTCTATCTTCTCCTATATTACTCTAATCATTACTCAAAATCTATCTAATCTACTAACAATCTATATCTCTCATCCAATATTCTATCTCATAAGTAATATCAGGATTTTCAGTACTCTAAATATACCTTGTTGGAGACCTTAAGTTACTAATTATACGCCTATAGAAATCGACTAGTATTTAAATACTTCGAGGCCCTCTCCGATAACTACGTACCCGTGGTATATCTCTTCTTCCCGTATATATCTAATCTATTAAACTTATTGCTCGTATATTTATATTGTCTACATAACCGTACCCTATAGTATCTATGTCTAAGACTAACGCGTGACTAATCGTCTATTATCTTCAAACAGACATCTTGTTAGGTATCTTATCGCATCTATAGAATATCTTATTCATATACGACTATTCATTACCCATGATTATTATACTATCATCTTGGGGGAACCACTAAATTATCTTCCACTCAATCTCTGTATTTATCCAGCCCATTACATCATATTCTATCTTCAATATCTTTCATCTTCTCTTACTAATTACACTTCTTATCTATCTCTCTTCTATCATAAACACTAAATTATCTCAATCATCCATCAT
The DNA here is from genome assembly GCA_015478945.1 of Trachelipus rathkii. Taxonomy (NCBI): domain Eukaryota; kingdom Metazoa; phylum Arthropoda; class Malacostraca; order Isopoda; family Trachelipodidae; genus Trachelipus; species Trachelipus rathkii. Next base: position 21,593 of record JABUQX010060655.1, read on the forward strand.
GCCAGACATCCTTACGATCTCCATCCTCTCTATTATATCTATAATCAATAATATAATACTCATTACTATAAGTCATCTTACTTATAAATCAATAATACAATCTCTAACGTATATAATCATCATTTCTCTCTATTACATATAAATATAATTATTCATATCTCTATCTTCTCATAAATTATATTATATATAATTATCTTATATATCGGTATCTATACTCTTACTATATCATCTTCTAATAATCATTTACATTCTATCATATATATACTCATCTCTCCACTAATCAAAATTAAACTATATAATAAAATCTTATATATCATATATCTCTAATATTATACAAAATACTACATCTCTCAATCATATTCATCTCTATTCTAACCTACCTTTAATATTATATAATATATAAACTATATTCTTATGGATATTTAATCAAATTTAACCATATTTAATAAATTAAAAATCTCTTCTCATATCAATACTACATCCTAAAATATGCTCCTCATCATATCACATACACATAAATCTCTAGTCGTCTCACTATTCTACATATACAAACTAGATTACTCATATACTCATCATAATATTAATCAATTATACTGATATCCAGAATCCATCTCAGGTATAGACTCTTAGTAAGGGTGTCGATTCCATTGTATTCTTATCGATAGTCATCCAACCGCGCCATCACCTTTTATACCCCCTTCTTAATAATGCCCTCCACACACTATGGCTTTCTATGCCCCGAGAGTCCTGAGCCCTCCGGTCTATCTATCTCTCTATAACTATATATCATATATTTATATTTATTATTCGTCCCCTCGCCTCATCTAGCATCTCTATATAAATAAAATAATCAATTATAAAACTATTATATTATATATAATATATATATCCTATTCTCTTCTATATAGCGAACTTATCACTTATAGCCTTTTGACTTATTTGTACTTACTTATTATTATCTTATCTTGTCTCGTTATTGACTTCTTAGTCCGCTCGTGTCCCGTACTTTTCCGTACTCACTTCTTGCTGGTCATGCCTAGTAATCTATACTATATGTTTACCATAGCACTATTACAAATATATCTCCTATTATACTACTTCTATCCATAATGAATTTAGTCAGATTTTTGACCAAATTATTATTACTCTATAATTTATACTATCCTGATAGATTACACTTTTTTCCAATATATATAAAAAACTTATACATACTTACCCCAAAACTATAATTTGTGCAAGGCTAAAAGCAATGTTTATATCCTTATTTATAGTATTATAATTTCGCCCTTCGCTTAAACAATATACTTCTATCTCTCGAGCTAACTATGTAGCTAATAGCTATTTTTATACACTCTACCTATTATACATAAAAAAACATAGGAAAACTCTCAAAAGAATACATTCTCTCCTTCTTAATTCTAATACCTCAATAAATAAAAATTATCTCAGTCCAATATAGCACCTCCTACAAAGTCTAAGGCTTTTCGTCTAGTCAATTCCCTTACAGTTACTTACTAACCTTATTAACACGTCTCACGTCTCCTCCTCTATCTTTGACATTCTTTAAATGGGTGATACGGGGACCTTCCTCATGGGTTATAACTCATATTAATCTCCATCATAATAATACTCATAATAAAAAAAATTACTCCTATTATCATGATATCAAAATCTACTCTTCTTTACTCCTACATAAATTGATAGCAGCCATCTTACTACTACTATATTCTATTATGTATGTAATATTAGTCTCCTAGCGTACTTTAGTTTAGCCTATCATATAAAAACTATACTTAATACTAAAATTAATTATAAGAAACTAAACTATATATATAATAACCGTTAATATATAGTAATAAAACACTCTATATTCCCAACAGTGGTATAGGTCATATTGCATCCAGACGGTTCCCTCCTATCTAAATTATTAATACTATCGCTATAGCATAATATCAAATATCAAAATAATCTTATATCTATTATATATTATATAATAATATATAAATTAAATAATATATAAATCTAGTATAAAATAAAATTTATACTAAAAAATAATGAAAATATAAACTTAAAATAAATTTTGAAAACTATAAATAGAACTTTTTACTTATAATATATCAATATATAATATAAATATAAATAAATATAAAAAAAAAATGTATGGTTATTTAATACATATTATCTAAATAAAAATATATTCATATATTATTCTAAAAATATATCAACTTTAATCATATATATATATCTTATACTATAATAATTTGGGCTACTATTACTCATATCTACTCTATACTATACCTCTTTAATAGTGCCACTTATACTACTCATATATAAACTATCCTATCACCCATATCACCTAATCATCCCTACTAACTATTCCTTCTTCCACCTACCTGCACCGGTATAAAAATATACTATTATATATATTATATATTATATAGTTATATCGTTACTCCGTTATAATTGTATACTAATACACTCATCTTATTTATAACTTATATTACTCACCTATAGTATAATGCCAATTCCTGTACTGTTGGTACCGACCCATACACATCTATACTTTCTAAAAACTAAAAAATATCATTAGGTAAAATATTATTATATTTATGCTTTTATGTTGATAATAGATTATACTATATATTAGGTAATTATATACCATCTAACCCCTGCCGCTTAGGGTTATTATACTCTTTATATTATAAAATATATATATATCTATTATTATATAATATTACTTGATTTATATATTCCAATATTATCTTATATATATTAATAAGTTATGCCTATTATTTCGCATCTTTTTTTATCCTTTCTGCTCTATAAACTGTACTCAACTTCATATAAGATTATATATATATTAATATACATCTAGTTATGCATTCTACTTCTTATATATTATACGGTATAGTCTATATCTACTTATACTATTAATTTATAAGTACTATACATAATCTTTATATTATATATTCTATATATATATAAATATTAGTATATATAATCTTTATAAGCTCTATTATATATTGTATAATAATTGCTATTACTTTATAATATATATTATATGTTGATACTATAGGTTTGACTATCGCTTATCATGGACAATAACTAGAACAGTTTATATTCCTACCATATTAACACCATTAGAATAATTTATTTTCTCCAATTCCGTACTTAATTCTATCATATATTATATATATATATTAAATATATACATATGTATAATGTTCCAATATATATATAGATAAAAACTGGCAATTTTACATTTTGGACTAATATTATAACATATTATCATAGTATTGATTATAGTACTATATCTATATTAGTATATACTATATTACTAAGCGTAATATAGATATAATTTATTTTATATATTATATAATTAACCTGTTAGAATCTAGATAAATCGTATGGAATAATTATTGTGTTGCAAATTCCTTGAGAGTAGCGATTAAGTTGCTAATATCCCTATTATATTAATGATGCAATTCATATTTATATAAGTATGTATATATATTATATAATATATATATTATATAATATTATTACTATATTATTCTTATCACATGACGGTTGAATCATATATATCTATATATCTTATATAGTATATTTTAATTATATTTTTATTTTATTTTTTATTTTTAGTATATTCTTTTAATAATTTTATTTATTAATATATTTATATTATATTTTATTTATTTTTATAAAATTATATATTTTAATTTTTATTTTCTTTTTTTTATTTTCGCCTATTAGCGATCTTTGTATCTTTATTTTATTTTACTTTTTATTTTATATTATTTTTTTATGGTATTTAAACTACCTATATATATACCTATTTCTACTACTCATCATTTATAGTACTAATTATACATCTAAATATTATTATCTTATCATACTATTTTGTATATATCTATACTTATCGACGTGGTACCGTGTAATTACCTAATTCTAAGTATATATATATATTATTATAACTATATTATTAATATATTTGATCATATATATATCTAATATATTATTACTTATATATTTATATAATCATTATATACTTATATAATTTATACTTGCTATATATATATTATATGTATCTATATATATATATAAAGTTATATATTATAGTATAGTATTCTAATATTTTCATATACATATATGTCTTTATCTATATATTATTATATTTATATTATCTCTTTATTTAATTATTATACTATATCTTTTAAATTAAATAAAAGGATATTACTATTTATATAACAGGCTTAGACCCTATATATATATACTATAATATATATATATATATTATATATATATATACTTATTATATCCCCTATATTATTAACACTTCTGATATATTAACGGCGCATATTACTAGTATTAATAGGTGCTTACTTTATATATATATTAATTATAATTTATATACTATATCCGTCGACCTTTAGCCTACTCTATATTTGAATATAAAAAAACCATTGAGAGCTGAAAAAAAATTCTTA
>JABUQX010060656.1:0-32500 GCA_015478945.1 Trachelipus rathkii
AAAAAAAGAGGGAGATTTAGTTAAGAGATTATGTTAGTTACTTTACTATGATTGATTTAAGTGTGGAACTTTTTGTTAATTAGTTACAGTTTAATTCATGGTTTTAAGGTGTGCTAAGTTGTGTTGTGGGTTTTTATAGTTGGAAATTCGGAATTTCAATTGATACATTATTAGTACATAACGGTTTATTAAATGTGACAGAATATTTGTGATAGAGTATCTATTTATTTGTATAATGTTATTTATTTTTAAGTCAGATATAGAAGTTGGAACATCTAGTGATAATTACTATTAGAAATTTGATTCTAATATAGTAGACTGAGTGTTGGATTTGCGAGATCCAAAATTAGCCGGTTATGCGCTCGAATATTGCAGAGTTGAGCTGGTTGAGTAATAGAGAGTGGATAGGATAGCGGATAATAGATTAGGGGGGTACATGAGGTGGGGCCTGAGATTGCTTGCTGTGAGGTGTGGCGGGGTTTTGTGATTTCGGGATTTTATCTGGTTAATTTACTGATTTATTGATTTATTGAATAAAAGATATACATTTATTTTTAAGTAAAAATTTATTCACTTTAATAATACAATAGATCAATAGATCAGAGATGGTCAGGAGGGAGGTTTGGTTAGTTGGTTTGTTGTTTGTTGATTTACCTGCTTTATGGGTTATGTAAATCTATACATTATTTGTGAAAATTTGCCTATTAATGCAAGATTTAGTATCATAGATAGCAGATGGTCAGCGAGGAGGTTGGATAAGTGGTTATTATTATGATTAGTGTATTTTACTGCTTTTAGGTAATGATGTAAAAATTTAGTATATTTGTTAAGTTATATATAACCCCCAATAAAATAAGTATAAGAATTTTTAATATTATTTATTTATTTATTTATTTATTAGTTTATTTATTTTTTTTATTTTTTTTTTTGATGGATTCTGTAACCATATTATTTTTCGAAATTAACTAGATTACAATGAACCTATATTTTAAATTAAGACATAACCACATTGTTGTATAAATTATATATAATTAGAATATATAACGAATGTTTATTAACTAAGCCTGATCGGTTCAGATGAACGGTGCTACTATAACTCTGAATCTTCTCCCAACTTCGCTCTTCTCTATCTTATTCCTTCCTCCTATCCTTCTTCTTTTCTTCTTCTTCTGTTTTGCCTTCCATGCATTTTCTCTTCCTTTTTTTATTTGTGGCTTGGATGGGAACTTGCGGCACTCCGGGGGTGGTGCATGGGACTTGTCGCTTGAAGACACTGGAATAATTGGCCTCAAAGTTTATTACAAGATTGACGTATCTCGATCATACTTTCCTTTATTTTATTCCTGTTCCGAGTTTTCTAGTTTGTTAACGATCATTATTATTATTATTTTTTGTTTTTATGTGGGATGTGTCGCTTATAATTACCCTTATTCAGGAGGACGCCAGTGGAATACGTAATATTCTTAGCTTCCTCGATCGAGATTTATATAGGTACTCATATGAGCTAATTAACTATAATTTTCAATTATTCGATACGTTCTAAGTATACATGGTATTTTTCAGGACGAATTTATTGCTTATTTGGGTACAAGGGATGACTAAAACCTAAGGGTCACCAATCACTGTGGTATCAAGTTTTGCTTCATAAGCACATTCTTATATAGATTTTATTCTAAGCTAAGATATTGAAGCAATAATGAACTTTTATTATGTTTTTGGTTTGGGCTGGTAGCGTAATAAAGTGTGGCACAATTTTATGTGGATGATTCATTATGTCGAGTTTTTAAAAGATATACTATTATTATTAGATTATGGATTTGGCTAATTTACTTAAATTATATTGTTAATTTTTTTTTATACTCTTTCGAATTATATTTTTTATAAGTATTGCTAAATATGCTTTTATAGGCGAGGAGGCGGGAACCTAGTATATGAGTAGATTTTTTGAATCTCTGGAAATAGATTTATTCAATTATTGGGGGTGGATTATTGGGTCACTGATAACAATATTTGTATTAGGACTTTAAAATCATTAACATGGGATTGTATATAGGGCCAAATATTATATAATATACTATTAGATAGCGCAAATCATTATTAGGTAATGGCTAATTCCCCTTTTGCTAGGTTGAGTGTTCATGACATATCTCATTTTTGGTGGGGTATATTTATGATCTATTAACTTGAATAAGGTTATTCCAGACCTTTTATAATTGAGGTATCTTAGCGAATATTAAAGAACCTAAGATTTGAGATTTATTATTAATTAGTAAACGTCCTAAATCTATATGAAGATTGAAGGGAATTCTCCATAAGTTCAGACTGTCAGACATGAACTGGAATTTATCCAATTATTATAACTTCGCTTATAATAGTGATTTATTCAAAGTCTTTGATTTTTCACGAACTGACATTGATAGGCTGGCTTAATTATCTAGTGGAAAATCCCTTAAATAATACTCCTGGTAGTTTAGGTGGATTTGCCGGAATTATGTAGACAAATATAAGCTAAAAAGTAGCTACAATTTAGTAAATATTATATAGTATAGTCATAAATTATAAATAAATGTTAAATAAAGGCAATTTAGCAGGATTAGTGTATTGATACGAGTATTATTATAGGTCGTCAAATTGATTGACATACGTTTAATAAGTTAGTAGTAAAAAATTTATTACTTTAAAAAATAGTTGGTAAATAATTAGTAAAAAGTACCAAAATGTAGAAATTAAGCGATTAGGGTGCCAGATTGCTAAGCGAGCAATCTTTGGAAATGTCTGCAGTTGGCCGTCAGTTTATCCCTTCCCTAGCTATTAACTATACTATATATTTATTAATATATATTTATATATATTAATATATATATATATATATATATATATATAATATATATATATTATATATATTATTATATATATATATATATATTAATATATATCTATATATATATATTTATATTATATTGTATGAATATGGGAAAATTTTGAATTTGAGTCAGTGTTCGTTCGTACATTGTGATTGACGTAGAGACTGGCTTTGTTGAGTACATGGATGTTGATTAGAGATGCCCCACTCTACTGTCAGCTTTGGGTTATTAGACTATGCTACGAACGAAGAGCGAATATATATATCTATTATATATTATATATATATATTATATTATATTAATACTATATTACTATATATATATATAATTATATTTATATTATATATTAATATTTATATATTATATATTATTAATTATATATAATATATTATTATATATATTATATATATTACTATTATATATATTATATATATATATGTATATTAATTATACTATAGTATATATATATATATATATATATATATTTATCTATATATAAATATATTACTTTAATATATATTATTATATATTCTATATATATATATATATATATATATATATATATATATATATATATATATATATATATTTATATATATTAATTATATATAATATATATATATATTATATATATATATATATATAATATATATATAATATATATATATATATATTTATATATTATAATATATATATATAATTTATATATAATATATTATAATATATATATATTATTATATATATATATATAATATATATATATGTAATCTTTGTTACTACGACATTGCTATTTTACCTAGGATTGAAAAGCCGTACAGTAGAACATAACTAGATTTTATCGCTGTTGCCAAAGGTGACGAACTAAGGGAAAAAATCGTCGCGCATGGCGGAACTCTGCCGGATTTAATATGTGGGGTTGGAACTGTTTACTTACTAGATAATTTGTTTTAAGTAAAATATTACTAGATATTTATGGTTTAATAAATAATAAATAAATTAATAAGAAGAATAATAATATGATATATATATTATATATAGTAATATATATATATGATTATATTTATTATATATTATATATATCTATATATATAATATATTATATATATATATTATTATTATTATATATTACGTTATATTCTTTGAAATCTTTGGCGTCCTTCAAAGATAAAACAGATTTTACATATAGGTTAAATTCTTGATCTTAATGGAGATATTGTAGCGAATATTATTTTTTCTTCTAATACTAACTTGTGATATTGCATAAACGCTAATAAATTAATTTCGTCACCAATGTATTCATTAATACACAAAAGAGACATTATTACTAAATAAATTCACAACTTAAAATCACGACGTTAGCACAGAGCACATATCTTTAAAATTGAAAAGTATGAATATAAAAAATTATCGTTCTGCGGCAGCATGAAAGGAAAAGGCCTGAACCATTATGAACATATACAGGTGAATATTCAGAGTAGTATTTAATGTAATGTTGCCGAAACGGGAAATTTCGGCAGAATGATGTTCATTGTGTATGAAGATATGCTGCGGTGCAATTATAAAGAAAATTCTGTTCTTTTCTTTGAATGAAACACAACTCCGTAGTCAATGCAACATTAGAAATGTTTTAAGATCTCCACAAGAGTGGCGAAGTTCTGTGAAAATATAGGTAACTTTGCGGCACACTTTATTTATTCATCATGGCTAGTAAAGAACTAAATAAATACAAGGCCAGAATAAAATTCGTAAGTTTCAGTAATAAATGACGTTTACTTTCTGAATTATGTAAGGTTGATAAAACTTAATGTAATATCTCTAACGAGTACGGCGTCTGATGATAAATAAATGTCTCGCATCCATGACTTCTATTCTAAACAATTGAATTTTGTACTCCAATATTTATAGAATCAATATTATGATAATCGCAAAGCCTTGTTTGTATCCATCTCGTAATAATCTCTGATAGAGGAGTATTAAATCTCTGACATGCTGCAAGGAATAAAAATGATGGAGAGAGAGATATTAAGCACTTTTCTATCCTTTAAATTAGACATTGCGGCACTACTTTATTTATTCATCATGGCTCAGGTAAGAAACTAATAAAGAATACAGGCGAATTAATTCGCTAAGTCTTCAGTAATACATGAACGTTATTACTTCTGAAATTATGTTAAGGTTGAAGAACTAATGAATTCTCTACCAGTAGGCGCGCTCTGATGATAAACATAATGTCTTGAATCCATGACATTCTTTGCTAACCATTGAATCTTTGTACTTCAATATTTTAATAAGAAAGCAAATCATTATGATAATCGGCAAACCCTTGTTTGTCATCCTCTCGTAATAATCTGAAGGGAGTATTAAAATCCTCTGACAATGACAGTCAAGGAATAAAAATGATGAGAAAGAGACGATATTGAGCATTTCTAATCCTTTAATTTAGTGTTAGGTTAGTCTATTTGCCCCCCATTAATGACGGGAACAGATAAAATCGTAAATTGGAACTATATTGTTGCTATCCTCGTTAATTTTGAATAAACCTCGGAATAGGATGTAAGCATGGCTTTCATAATCTTATTCGTTCTGTGGTGCTGTAGCAATACATACTGAAGGGCATATATCTATATATATATATATATATATATATATAATATTATATTATATAATTATATATATATATATAATATATTATATATATATATATATATATATTATATATATATAATATATATATATATTATATATATATTTATATAATATTTATATATATATATATATATTATATATATATATATATTATATAGTATATTATAAATATAGATATATTTATATATATATATTATATTAATAATATGGGATGGGGCGGATGCGGCACTATCTCGGTATCGCCTATGGCATATCCCGGCAAGTTTTGAACTATCCGGTATCCCGGCGGATTCCATTGTATCGCCGGCGGATAACGGATAATTAGCTTCCTAGTAGGTTTTTTCGTTTGGGAAGTATTCAAATTATCTTGAAAAATTATGATATATATATATTATACTATATATATATATAATATATTATATTTATATTATATATATATTATATATATCTAATATATATTATTATAATATATATATATATATATATATATATATATATATTATTCGTAAAGGTATTACACGGGGTTTGAACCTTACCCTTGAGATGGTACTCCAAAGTAGGGTTAAACCACTAGGACATTTGAAATTACAATAATTCGTTGCGTTTATGGCAAAATATCTTGATTTCTATATTTATATATACTATATTTATATATATAATATATAATATATATATATATTATATATTACTATTATCTATATATATTTATTATATATTTATATATATATTATAATATTATAAATATATATGTTTTGATTTCGATGTTGGGTTTACCATGTTATTATTATTTTATTCATCCAGTTATAGTTGTGTACAATACAATTTAGCTGAAATTTGGTGGTGACAAGTTTCATAAATTATGGTAAAAATTTGGTATATTAAAATATTCTAATATATAACTTATAAATTTAAAACCAAAATGACGATTTTTATAATGGAATTAAGCTACTAAGACACATGTTAATGCAATTTTTTTACCACCATAATTTTATTCTCACGTTTAAGTATTGTTTATACTAATAGTAAATTAGGACTGTTATTTTAACGTGTTTACAGCCTTGTATTTATTTACCGTATATTAGCACATTCTCAGAAATTAATTAATATAAAAAAAAACAACGATGTATATCTCCAATGGTTCCCCGTTCAGTGATAAAGTATAAAAATCAGAGCAAATGTCAGGGCACAAACTTGATAAAATGCAATGTGGGAAATAAATATATCTGCTATTAAGAAAAAGTGGTGCTACTAATAATGGTCAATATGATATATACTTTATAGGACATACAGAAATAAATCTTATAGATACTGAGAATCTGGTCGACTTAATAGTAACACTCCAATATCATTTATAATATTGATAAATTTTATATCAGAAATAAAAGAAACCTCTTTAAAACATGATTTTGAAGAAAAAAAACAAATCAAAAAAACGATTTTTTTTCGGTGTTTGCCTATCAAACGTCAAGATGGCAGTGTAAAAATTTTTGTGGCTATAATTTGGGCGTCCACTGAAATACAATTTTTTTTTGGTAGTCTCTAACTGCGGAATGAATAGGCATTCGCTAACTGCAAGTTCACACTTTTTTCAAATTAATCGCAATTGCAATTATCAATTTATTCTTGGGTTTCCCGCATTGCGGATCGTTCACCTCTTATTATGTTATATATTATATATATATATATTATATATATATTTTATATAATATATATTTTAATTACATATGTAGAATCATATATTTAGCCATATTAATATAAGTCGAAAGCTATTTGTATTAGATATAGATATATATTTTTTTATATTATACCTATATAATATATAGGTCAAGCCTTAGAAGAGCACAATCCATATCAATAACTCACAACAGCTACAGGAAAGAAAATTGGCCTGGATGCTGGTATCAATTTAGTGCGGAAACTGTAAATAAAAATTAAAAATAATAAAAAAAAAATTTCTCAAAAACTAATAGGCTACAGGAAAGGAATTTTTGGAATCCTCGTAAAATTTTGGATAGGAACATGTAAAAAATAAAAAAATAAAAGAATTATTGTTATAATTATTCGTAATATGATTAAAGGGCGCTATTTTAGAGACCTTTAATCGATTGCTCGTCAAAATAATTATTATTTATTAATTTTGTTTTTTTTTAAGCTATATATATTGCGAGGTACCGCACCGATGGCAGGAGTGGGGTCTCTCGGCCTTCGGGAATTACGGGGGTAGGCTAATTACCCCTCGGGGAGGGTCTCGGACCCCGTTTTGGTTATTTGGGTGTCGGGGGGTTCTGCCCCGCTCCCCTACGGGGGTATAGGAAAACGTCCCCTGTTGTTCCCGTGGCTGAGCCCCCTATAATTCGCCTTTGTAGTAGCCTTTTAAATAATATATATGTATACTATGTCCAGCACGCCCCAAGAAAAAGTAGCCAAGTTTTTTATGTTATATTTTTTTTTTTTTTTTACATATTAATACAAATTTTTAAAGGATTACCAAATGTATTTCTTTGTCACTGTAGCTTATTGTAGTTTTTGAGATTATGTTTTTTTTTTTTTTATTTTTCTTTTTTTTTCTTTTCTTTTTTTTTTTTTTTTTTACAGTTTCTCGGTAAAAATTTTGCCGATTCCAGCATGTATTCTTTTTTCTCGGGTAGCTGTGAGTAGTTTTTGAAGATATGAATTGTGGCTCTTCTAGAGGCTGGCCATATATCTATTATATATATATATATATTATATTATTATTTATATATATTATTATATATATATATATATAATTTATATATAATATGATATGATATATATATATATATATTATATATATTATTATATATATATTATATAATCTATATATATATTATAAGGTAGCTCCAGATTTAGATGTCCCATGTATGTAAGATAAACTATGAGCGCAACTTCAGAATGCATTGATTCTAGAAATCAGCGCATATTGTAATGGAGGAAATGAAGAAGAAATAAAATAAAGCGAGATAAAAAAAGTATATAATGATAACAATGAAGAAGAATAAAATAAAGTGAGACAAAAGTAATAATAATAATTAATTCTGTGAAGCTAATTTTCATGTTAAAAGTCATGAGCGCAATATTTTCTTTTCAATGTTAAGCGCGAACACAACACACACCAATCCCACACACTCAACAATCTCTATGATATTATAGAGTTCTAGAGAAATTAAATTGTTTTTTGAATGACTGACTGACCTAAACTAAAGCTAATATGCATTTTTAATTTATTTATTTAATTTACTTTAATTTTTATTTTAAATTTTTTTATTTTGCCATTCTTTTTTAGTTCCATAAAGTATTGAAAAGAATATAAGCGAAGAACTTTATTTTTTTATGGGTATCATGTTTATATTAAGGTTTTGCAACGTTACGCTTATAATATTTATTTGGAGTTTATTTATTTAAATTAATATTATTAATTTTTTTTTTTTTTTAGTTCTTGCATTACATTGTACGCTGAATTCAAAAATATGATCAAGAATTTTATAATAATATAGTAGTGTTTTTTTTTTTAGATACCAGGGGAACTAATTGGAGACTGGCATATAATATATATATATATATTATATTATTATATTATTATAATTAATAATTATAGTATATATATATATATATAATATATTATATGATATATAATATTAATTTATTAATATTATATATATATTTTAAGTCCGGGATAGGTCGGGGGGTGACGTTGGATTTAGTATAATTTCGTCTCCCACTTTCCCTAATAAGACTTTTTGGATTTTTTTCCTGAAAATCAAGGCCCTATAGTAGGTCATAATAAGCACACAAAAAAATATAATGTAATTCTAATAATCAATTTTATTAAAAGTTTAAAATAAAAATCATTTAGACTCAGTTTGAATGGTGAATCGGGGCACATTGTGGGTGATGGGCATCTTTTTAAATTCTCCTTTTATGTACGTATATAAATTTCAATTTATAATTTTATTTTATTACTTATTATGAAATTGTTTATTATATATTAACACTATATATATATAGTATATTAAAATTTTAATAATGATAATTATATAAAATATTTATTATGAATTAAAATTAATGTGGTTAGGTTCAGCATTTCACCCATGGTTCGGTGGGAAAATAGGTTGAAAGCATGTTTTCTGTGATATTCAATATTTTTCCCATAAAATTTATGAATTTGATATTATATCTAGATTATGGATTTTTCTTTATGCTTATTATCATGAATTTATGTTATTTAAGTTTAATTCTGTTCTATCATTATTATATTTTCCTCATCGTAAGTGTCTAAAAATGATAATTTATATTGAATATATGTCCTAATTGAGAGAATGAGTGCGCACTCGTGTAGATTTAAAAAGAAAGTATTCATATGGTTGGGCCAGTTTATCCCACAGTCATGAATCTTATTACTGCGACCGGGGTTTGGATTACTCTGAGTTAGGTCTAAAAGATTCATCCAGCAGGAGTTGTAGTCTTTTGTAAACCTTTGTATATGGAAGAGCATGAAAATTTACTATTTGCGGCATGATGTTACAGAGCTCTTAAGTAACTGGTAGCTGAGAGCTGGGTAATTTAACATAGAAATCGAAGTTATCTAATTTAAAGTGCAGTTAACTATGTCTATTTAACAGTTATAAAAAGAGATTAGGCAGCATTGTTTTAAATGTGAATGTTGTGTCGAGTTTAGGAGATTTTGTTCCGACGCTAGAGGATGTGGTTAATAAATCTCGGTCTTTAAATTTAGAGATTATATTAATCTGGCTTTAGAATTTAAGGGATAATATATTATATATATAACGTGTAGTAGTGCTTTAAAAATAACGAACGTGAGCAGTTTAAGTGAGACTCTATTTTTTTTTCGGAGATTATTGCTCGAATACGAGGAGCGGGCCATACAATCCAGATGATTTCAAAATTAAGCTTTAAGCCTAGCCCCGACTCTTGCTTGTCGATCTTCGAGAACTCCTTTAGCTGCAGTCGTGCGCGGTGAGCTTTGTGGTGTTCGGTTTGAATTTCAGCTGAGACGGGTATCCTCGGTTCTTTCGTCTGTACTTAAGTTTCCACGAGATTGGCGGCCCCATATCTATGTCTTCCATAGTTATATATACTAAGTTAGGATAGAATTGATCACTGCTATCTGACGATTAATAAAGTTCTAGACTTTGTATCTATTATAGTAAATATTATGACCAGAATTGTTTTTCAGTCTTATTATCAGTGATGTTATTGAACTATATATGATATCTATATACATGACGCAAAATTTTCATATTTAAATTAAAAATTTTATTGTTATAAATTTCGAAGCCATTACGGTGCACAGCTATTATTATATTATATATATATATTATATATATATATTATATATAGCTCGTATATTCAACTTTGAACAATTAGTAGGTATATATCGAATATTTATGGTTTCTTTGTAATATTCCGTCATATTTTCCCAAATATGTCATCACCCTCTATGAGATAGCTATTTGTTAATTGAGTTCAGTGTGTCATGTAATAGGGAGTACTGAGCATTCTCTAGGCGTTATCATATGATAATTAGATACATTATCCATCTTTATTGGAAAGAGTTGATTTAGTAGAATCCTAGAAGAACTGATTATTTAACATCATCAGTGTTCGTTATCATACAATCGTAGTACAAAACGACGATGATATTTCTGTCTCGCAATTCTGTACATACTTATGGAATTGCTATAAATTTCATAGCACTTATATTACATATCCCGCTGCTTAATCAACAAAGTATTAATAATTTAAGTTTACCATGTTATTCGTTCTATATTTTGTGTCATTTTTATTTCTATTTATTATTAGTATAATTTGTGGGAGTACGTAGTGATGCGGTGGCGTATACTCAAAGGCACTAGCATATCATATTATATAATCGCGATCTCAGTTAATTTTTCTCGTGCTCCGCACCGCACAGCACCACGATACATTAGACTTTTATTTATTATTCTTTTACCGCAAATAATATTGCAGGTCGCTTGTATTATTGATGCGTCACGGACCGGCTAATCGTGCGTGGCCTAACCTTAGCATAGACTGATAACTACATATATTATCTGTATGAACCAGCGGTCTCAACTTTATATTGATCGCTGTTCTCTAAGACGAATATATTCTAATTTGTACATATATTCCTCATATATATTAATATATATATATTATTAGTATTAATTTATAAATATATAAATATATTAAATATATTTTTATTTTTATTTTAATATATTATAATAATATTTTTATTATATAATATAATAAATATTATAATATATTATACTATAATATTAAGAAAATGGAGCGCACTGATGTTTCAGATAACTGTATGTGATCACTGATCTGCTTCTCAAAAAATAAATTAGAGGGGTCAATATATCTCTATATTTATATTTTTGAGATTAATAGATAGTACTATGTACTTGTAAGTAATGCATCTACTTATTTGTGAAACTGGAGTCGATAATTTCACTGAAGTATAAGTGTACTAAAACCGGATTAATTAATATTTTAATTTGTTATGATAGTATAGTATAGTTAGATATATACGAACTTGAGTCGACAGATTATTTTAGTTGAATATAATTGAACTGGTTATATGATTACCGATCAAATAATCAGGTATTCGATTATTTATGTTAGAGATATAAAGCTTAAGTTAAGTCGATATACTGAGATACTGGATTACCTATGAGAATAATAGTCGGTAAATTACTAGATCCTGTTATAACATGAGAGTCGACCATTTTATATGATTAGAGAATATATATATTTAGTAAATATATATATAACTAATCTTTTTATTAATAAAATTATAAATCCGAATCATTGAATTAAGCTTATATATGGTATACTGATATAACTTTATTGTTATGAATGAATAATACTAGTTAGTCAATATGAGCGCTGCTGGTCTTTGGACACTAGATCAGATGCGTAAAGTCGATTACGATATTAACACGCTACGTAGATATGTGAATTCTGAGCAGGTTGTGGAGTTTGACAAGTGTAGAGTTAGCGTTGGGATCTTATTTGAGGTTATGACTAACCGCTTGTGATTGATTAAAAAAAATCTGGCTATTAGAGGCTGTCTCTCAACGATCGTTGGTCACGAAAACTCAAAATTGAGAGATATACTATGTTACTAACTAAATTACGAAATACTAATATAGAGAACTGATATATGCTAACAGAAACATGATACTTGAACTCTTAATATAACCAATAAAACAGCATTATGCTGTACCATGATCTATTAACCCTAAGATCTTGTAAATTTGACTTGTCTAATTAATCGAGAAAGTACATGCAGAAGAGAGGAGCGTAATAGTAGCTCGTAGTGCAGTACGCTGTAGCTTGAAATTTTTTTCTATTGAATGGTCGACCTATGATCTATGCTGTGTAGATGGGGATATTAGAGTGAAGTCGCCGGAATCGAGACTTTAGATGTTTGTGAATAGAGAAATGTCCGTTTGGCAGCCATGTTGAATTCATCGTCGATCGAATGTAGTCGCACGAGTTTAGGGCCAAACTGAGTACAGAACAAATGCCTTAAATTTATGTATCGTTTATAAAAAGTAATTGCGAATACCTTTTTGTCGCTAGTAGAGATTCGTGACCTTTCGCGAATGAACAAAAAGATTCAGATTTTATCCACTCAGTTTATGATGGAGACTCTAATCATTTTGTATTCGACATTCACTCACCAATTAATCATTTTGTTATTCGACATTCATCACAATTAATCATTTTGTATTCGATATTCATTCACCAATTAATCATTTTGTATTCGACATTCACTCACCAATTAATCATTTTGTATTCGACATTCACTCACCATTAATCATATTTGGTATTGACTTCACTCAACATTAATATGTTGTATTCGAAGAATTCATCGAACAATCTATCATTTTTGTATTCGACATTCAGTCACAATAATCATTTTTGTATCGACATTCACTCAACAATTAATCATTTTGTATTCGACATTCACTCACCAATTAATCATTTTGTTTTCGACATTCACTCACCAATTAATCATTTTGTATTCGACATTCACTCAACAATTAATCATTTTGTATTCGACATTCACTCACCAATTAATCATTTTGTATTCAACATTCACTCAACAATTAATCATTTTGCATTTGACATTCACTCACCAATTAATCATTTTGTATTCGACATTCACTCAACAATTAATCATTTTGTATTCGACATCTCAACATATCATTTTGTATTCGATTCACGAAATTAATCATTTGTATTCGCCTTGCACATCACATTAAATCATTTTTGTATTCGACATTCACCAAATTAATCAATTCTGTATTCGATATTCATTCACCAATTAATCATTTTATATTCGACATTCCCTCACCAATTAATCATTTTGTATTCGACATTCACTCACCAATTAATCATTTTGCATTCGACATTCCCTCACCAATTAATCATTTTGTATTCGACATTTACTCAACAATTAATCATTTTGCATTCGAAATTCACTCACCAACTAATCATTTTGTATTCGACATTCACTCACCAATTAATCATTTTGTATTCGACATTCACTCACCAATTAATCATTTTGTATTCGACATTCACTCACCAATTAATCACTTTATTTGTTATATGTTAGCTTATTTATTTTTATGCATTCACATGCATATTAATGTTTTTAATTCTTTGACATTCATCCCAATTAATCATTTTGTATTCGATATTCATTCACGCCATTAATCATTTTGTTCCGACATTCATCACAATTAATCATTTGTATTGACATCTCCACGCAGCATTAATTCATTTTGTATCGCGTTCACTCACAAATTAATGCATTTGTTTTCGACATTCACGTCAAATGTATCATTGTTGTATCGATCATTACGAATAATTATCATTTGATTCGACATTCACTCACAATTAATCATTTTGTATTTCGACATTCCAATCAACAATGATCATTTGTATTCGACATTCAACTTCAACATTAAATCTTTTGTATTCGATTCCTCACCAATAATCATTTTGTATTGACATTCATAACAATTAATCATTTGATATTGACATTCACTCAACATTTAATCATTTTATATTCGACTTCGTCACCTTAATCATTTGGTATTCCGCATCATCAAGAATATCATTTGTTTCGACTTCACTCAACAATTATGATTTTGTATTCGACATATCAACTCGAAAATTATCTTTTGTATTGACATTCCTCCAACAATTAATCATTCGTTAATCCACATTCACTCAACAATTAATCATTTTGTATTCAAAGCATTCACTCAAATCAATATTCATTTGTATTCGACATTGCATCACATTAATCTTTTGGTTTCCGACATCTCACCAATTAATATTTTGGTATTCGACATTCACGTCACAATTATCATTTGTATTCGACATCATTCACCAATTAATCATTTTGTATTCGACATTCACTCACCAATTAATCATTTTGTATTCGACATTCACTCACCAATTAATCATTTTGTATTCGACATTCATCAAAATATAATATTTTGTATTCGCATTCATCGAACATAATCATTTCGTATCGACATTGCAATCAACAATTAATCATTCTTCGTATTGCATTCACCTCAACTTATCATTTTGTATTGACATTAACCTCACGCATTAATCATTTTTGTATTCGACATTCATCAACAATTATCAGTTTGTATGCGACATTCATCACCAATTAATCAGTTTGTATTCAGATTTCATTCAGTTTGTATTCGACATTCCATCCCAATTATAGATTTTGTATATCGACATTCACGTACTAATTAATCATCTTTGTATTCGAACATCACTACCAATTAATCATTTGTATTCGACATTCACTTCAACAATTATGATTTTGTATTCGACATCTCGAACAATTAATATTTGTATTCGACTTACTTTTCAACATTAATCATTTTGTAATCGTACTTCATCACAATTATATTTTGTTTCGACATTCACTCAACAATTAATCATTTTGTATTCGACATTCACTCACCAATTAATCATTTTGTATTCGATATTCATTCACCAATTAATCATTTTGTATTCGACATTCACTCACCAATTAATCATTTTGTATTCGACATTCACTCACCAATTAAATCATGTTTTTGTACGACATCATCCCACTGCATAATCATTTGTATTCGCATGTCCCGTCACCAATTAATCATTTTTTGTATTAACATTCACTCAACAATAATATTGCTTTACATCACTCACATAATCATTTTGTTATTTCAACTTCCTAACAATAATCAGCATTTTGATTTGGACATTCATCACCCTTAAATCATTTTGTATTTGGATCTTACTCAACAATTAATCATGTTGTATTCGAACTTCACTCACCAATCAATACTTTTGTATTCACATCATCAATTATCATTTTTCATTTGAACATTACATCACCATATCATTTTGTATTCAACAATTTCACTCAACATATAATCATTTTGATTTGACATTCACTCACCAATTATCTATTTTGTATTCGAATTCCACTCAACATTACTCAAATTTTGTATTCGACATTCCTCAAATTAATCTTTTGTATTCTGATATTTTCATTCACAATATAATTTTGTATTTCGAGCATTCCTCCCAAGTAATCATTTTGTATTCGAAATTCACCTCAAATAACATTTTTTGTAATTCGACATTCAATAACAATTATCATTTTGTTTAGACTTCCTCACCATTAATCACATAATTGTATTCAAATCACATCGCAAAATTAACATTTTGCAATTGAACATCAATCACAATTAATCATTCTTGTATTCAACATCATCACAAAATCTATTTTGCTGTTGACATTCACTTACCAAATTAATCGATTTTGTATTCGACTCTCACAATTAATCATTTTGTATTCGCTATTCACATCACCAGATTAATCATTTGTATTTGATATTATTCACACAATTAATCATTTTGTATCCGCATTCATCACCAATTAAATCATGGTTTGTATTCGATCATTCACTACAAATTAATAATTTGTATTCGAATTCACGTCAAATTATCATATTTGTATTCGACAATTACGTCACCAATTAATATTTTGTATTCAACATTCAGCTCAACAATTAATCTTTTGCATTTGACATTCAAGATCACCATTAATCATTTTGATTGCGATTCTCAACAATTATAATTTGTATTCGACTGCACTCACCAATTTAATCATTTTGTTTCGATATTCATCACCAATTAATCTTTTGTATTCAGACTTCAACTCACAATTAATCATTTTTGTATTCACATTCCTCCACAATTAATACTTTTGTTATTCGACTTCGCTCCCCATTAATCATTTGTTTCGACATTCGACAGTCACCATTCAATCATTTTTATTAACATTCACATCAACATTATCATTGCATTTGACATTCATGCACGCATTATCATTTTGTATCAACATTCATCAACATTATCATTTTGGCATGTTGACAATTCCTACCAATTAATCAATTGCATTCGACATTCACTCAACAATTAATCATTTTGTATTCGACATTCACTCAACAATTAATCATTTTGTATTCGACATTCACTCACCAATTAATCATTTTGTATTCGATATTCATTCACCAATTAATCATTTTGTATTCGACATTCACCTCACAATTATGCATTTATGTATTCGCCCCATCACATAATCTATTTTGTATTCGACATTCCCTCACAAATTAATCATTTTGTATTAGACATTCACTCAACAATTAATCATTTTGTATTCAACATTCATCACATTAATATTTTGCAATTTGACTTCACTCACAAATTACATTTTCGTGTTCGACTTCACTCAACCATGTAATCATTTTGTTATTCGCTTCTCACCCAATTAATCATTTTGTATCGATATTCATTCAGGATGTTTAATCATTTGTATTCGACATTCACGTCACCAGATTAATCATTTGTATGAAGATCAATTCATCCATTATATTTTGTATTCGACATTTCACTCAATCCCGAATTAATCATCTGTATTCGCTCGATCACTATTAATATTTGTATTCAATTGACTCAACAATTAATCATTTTGGCATTTGACAGTCATCACCATTAATCATTTTTTGTATTCGACATTGCAACTCAAAATGTAATCATTTTGTATTCGAATTCCGTCACCAATTATACATTTGTGATTCGATATTCATTCAGCCAATTAATCATTTGTATCGACGATTCCTAATTAATTATTTTTTGTATTCGACAGTTACACATCACCAATTATATTTTGTATTCGAATTCATCACCCCAATCTATTCATTTTGTATTCACATTCACTTCAAAATTATATTTTGCATTGAATCACTCCCACTTAATATTTGTATTCGACATTCACTCACATTAATCATTTGTATTCGAGATTCATCACCAATTGAATCATTTTGTATTGATATTCATCTCAAATAATATTTTGTATTTCGACATTCACATCACCAATTAATATTTTGGTAATTCCGACATTCATACACAAATCATTTGTTTCGACATTCCACTCACGCAATTAATCATTACTGTATTCGACATTCACCAATATAATCATTTTGTTTGCACATTCACATCAACAATTAATCTTTCTGCATTTGACATTCCAATCAAATAATAATTTTTGTATGTCGACATTCATCTCAACAATTATATTTTGATATTCGACTTCACGATCACCAATTTAATTATTTTGGTATTCTGATATTCATACACCAATTAATATTTTGTATTCGAACATTCACTCACCAATTAATCATTTTGTATTCGACTTCACTCACCAATTAATCTTTGTATTCGACTCACTCACATTAATTCAATTTGTATTCAACTTCATCAACATTAATCATTTTGCATTTGACATTCACTCACAATTAATATCTCACTTTATTTGTTATATGTTAGCTTATTTATTTTCATGCATATTAAGTTTTTAATTCTGTTGCATACGATCTGACACCTGTGCTTGATTATAGTTTGCACCATGCACCAAGTGTGGTGCGGTTCACCACGCCGCGCCGCACCAATCCAGTGTACTTGTGCGGTGCGGTGCGGTGCGGTGTGCGGAGCTTGGTGCGCATTTGAAACATAAAGGTGCGGTGGCGACAAAATGGATTTTGTGGGTGCGGTGGTCCAAAATTCCGGTGCTCGGACAACCCTAGTTTGTACTCTGATCTCCCAAAAAATCATACTGGTTTTTGTCTGTAAGCTTCAGTTTTTCCTCTGTTCACAGGAAAACGTTGGTTGGTTAAATGTAAAAATAATCGAACTAAAAAATGATCCTCTGCAAATTATACATACTATAAAAATTTCATATTGATTGGACAGATAGTAAAAAAAAGACATTGGGATTTTTGATTTATGGTATAATATATATATATATATATATATTATACCATAAAGGACAAAACCGCAATTATTATAAACTGTTTAAATATAATATAATATATATTTATATATTATGATATATTATATTTATTATATATATATATTATATATATATATATTATATATACAGATATTATTATATATATAGTTATATATATATGATATATATATTATATTATATAATATACATAAAAGGAAAAACCGCAATGTTTATTTATATATGTATGATATTATATATATATATATATATATATATATATATATATAATATATATATTATATATATATTATATATATATTTATAGTATATATATATAATATATTATCTATATTATATAATAGGTATAACCATTAAAAAGGAAAAACCCGCAATAGATTTATATAATATATTATAATTTTATTATTATATATTAATTATATATATATATATATTTATATATATATATATAATTATATATATATATATTATATTATATATAATATAATAATATATTATATATATATATATAATATAATAATTATATTATAATATATATATAATATTATAGATTTATTTTCCACAGCATTAAAGCACGCATTCCTTGTGGATAGGTATTGAAGATCTCGAGAAATGGGCCAACAACGCGTTGTCGTCGCCGTCGTTGACGTCGACGTCGACGTCATCATCATCGTCATTAACGATGGTGGAACCATCGCTTCCCACTCAATCGCGATTTCAAAGAACGAAAATACAAAATGATTTAGCAAACAAGCTCTGCAAAATTTGTTTCGACAAAGATTTGGAGATTGTATTTTTACCCTGTAAGCACATGATGACCTGCTCTTCGTGCGCCCTTGCTATCAAGTCATGCCCATACTGTAGAAAGCCAATACAGTACATCATTAAAGCAATCATTCCATGAAAAAATTGTATCATTGTTTAAATTTATCGATATCTGTTTCATGTAATTATATATATATAAAAAATAAAGAATAAATAATAAATATTTAATATATATTATATATAATATATATACTTAATAATATATATATATAATATATACTTATATTATATATATATATATTATATATATATTAGATATATACATTATATATAATTAGATATATACATATAATTATATATATATATAAAATATATATATAATATATATATATATTATTATTAATATAATATATATATTAATATATATATATCTATATATATATATATAAACTATAATAATATTTATATATATTTACATTATAATATTATATATATATATATTATATAATATTATATATATATTAATAATATAGTATATATATATACTATATTATAATATATATTATATATATATATTATAATATATATATGATATTAATATATAAATATATATATATTATAATTATTGTTAATAATTAATGAAATAAAATAAAATATAAAATTGCTTTTTAAAATAATAAAATTTTATCAATAGTTAGTTGACTTTAAAAAAAAAAGATAAGAAAATGGGTAATTTCAAGGACAGCCCAGAACTCTTGGATACATTTCATATATTGTAACATTTAAAATGGTCAGAGATCACCTCAATCATATAATAGTATATATATATATATTAATATAATATATATTTTATATAGTTATTATATTTATATATTTATTTTATATTTATATATATGATATAAGATAATTATATAATATACTGGTTATATTATATCATATATATTAAAATTATATATATTATTATATTATATATATATATATATATATAATAATTATTTATAGTATATATAAAAAAACTAGGTATCTATAAATAACATACCTGAATTAATATTTATATAATTTATATAATAATAATATATATATATATATATATATATATACTATATATATATATATATATATTATATATATAATATTATATATTAAATAATATAAATAAAATAGTAGTTAACATAGTGGATCACTGATCGGCTCCAAAACTGGTTCGATCACTTTATTGTTAGAAATAAAAGAATTAATTAAACTGTAAATAATAAATAAATACATAAATAATAAAATAAAATATAATAAATAATAAATAAATAAATCAAGTTACCTTATAGAACCAAGCAAATTTATCATACATTGCAAGCTCAGGAGGAATTGGCAGTTCAATGCCTTCATCCAAGGCTTCCTGCGTTAGATCAAGAGGGGATCCTAATAATAATAATAATATAATAATAATATAATATATATCATAATAATAAAAGATAAAATAAAAATAACAAGATTTAATGAAACTTAATAATATATAATATAATAATAATAATAATATAATAATAATAATAATAATAATATAATAATAATAATAAAATTGTTTTATTTATTTATTCATATTAATTATTATTATTTTTTTATTATTATTATTCTATTATTATTATTATTATTATTATTATTATTATTATTATTATTATTATTATTATTATTATTATTATTATTATTATTATTATTATTATTATTTTATTAATTTTATTATTATTATTTATCATATTATATATTATTATTATATTATTATTATATTATAATTATATTATTATTATTAATATATTATATTATTCATATTATTATTATTTATTATTATTATTATTATTATTATTTTATTATTATTATTATATCAGTATTCTCCACATGAAACAGTAGAAAGAAGCTCTTGATTTTCTGGTATCCCATCCTAGCTATTTATATGGTCTAACTCCGCTTGCTTCCCTACCTTTCCCTAATTCCTTAAAACGAAATCCTTTCTTTCTTTGTATTTCTGAAATTGGAATCTTAGTTCAAACCTAGTCAATAGGAAATTTCGGAGCCATTCCTGCTTCTGCATGACTCTCAAACTCACTATGCATTTAGGTCAAGCAGATCTTCTAATTATGTTATTTATGCTCTTTCTCTGAGTTTAATACTAATACTAAGTCTAATACTAACGGTATCCCTCCATTGCTCTTTAAAATTTGTGCTTCTGACTTTGCACCTTGACTTTACAAACTCTTTCTTCTCCAACAATAAACTTCAACCTTTCCTTCCTGTTGGAGCAGTAGCGTTATTTAAACTGCAACGAAAAATAAGGATCTCTCTCAACATTCTAACTACCCCATTAGTAGTATATATTGCTACAAGGAAGTAGTATACAAGAAAGATAGGCTGAACGGCAAATAGTTACACGTATAGTAAATAAGTTCGTTTTGCTAAATTTCATATATATTGTTCAATAAACAGCTGATATAGTGATCATCTAAGAAATTATCAATTAATAGCAGAATTCATTTTAATTTAAGGGTGAAACCCCGTTCTGCGGGTCAGCCCCCATCTCATATGGGACCTTTCCGTATCTAATTCCTCTGGAATCTCTTTCGTCATCGTTTCCGTCTTCTTACCTTATAGCAGCTTAATATTTTTTTTCTTATTTCGCCTGGGACCCTTCTGTGTTGTTCAAGACACCCTGAGGTTATAACCTCAAAATTGGGTCTCGTCCTTGTAAATTATGGGAAAGATACGCCACTTGGCATATTGTACGTTCGTAGCCAGATTCCAACTCTTGCTCGGGCTCGGGCTCGGGCTCGGGCTCTGGCTCACTGTTCCGACACATGAGTCAACTCAGGTTCTCTTTCTTTTTTCAACTCTGATTCCTCATCCGAACCTTGTCAGTTATTTATTTTTCATCTACCTACGGTCATTTCCAACTTGGTGGGGTTCATCACTCCCCTTGGAAGGGCGTAACGATGTGAAACAACGGCTTGGGCAAGCTAACGTCACCAACTGTTGAGGTGCCAAGTTTGAGGGGTATATGGCAAAGAGATGGTCGCTAACTCGAGGCAAATATTGCTTTGCAACATCCGCTTTCAACTTCCAGATTTCAGTTTGGGTGTTGTTTCACCCCTATTACTACACAAATTAATATCGTATCTAATAATAATTTATTTCGATTATGTTTTTTACTGCAATAAGCCATCCAGAGCACTTAGAAAGGCGATTTAAATACCAATTTTGGGGTAAAATGCCGCGATAAATCTATCGAAATCATCAGAAATGGTCTAGCGATCATTTAAAACCTTCTAGGAACCAAAAACCCCCCTTTTGGTGTTATACCAACTAAGTTCAGGTTATAAACTCAAGAAACGGGTCTTCCTGATCTCAAATTTTGGGTCTCACCGACCTTAGCAACCTGTACTTTGACATATCAAGTGTCAAAATTTTACGAAGTGATGGAAATTTCTAACTCAATTGCCAACATGACTTGGAATTTCATGCCGTTCAAAAGATCTAGAACTTTCGAAGACAGTATCGCTGCCCTTAGAAACTCGTCTTCGCCTTCGAAAATCGGGTTGTCGTCACTGACGTGTAGTGTTGCCATTGGAAAAAATAAGTCAAGCTCCTCCGAAGTTGGGGGCAGCTGTTGACATTCCTGCAGTAATGGGAAAAAGTTCCCAAAAATGCTTAGAAAGTGCCAAAGGCGCTAAAAAGGTGCCAGATTTGGAGACAAATTTGGCAGCTTGCACTTTTGTTGTCAGTTCCCCTATGTATACTACTCCTATTATCGTTTTTACGTCTGTTGTAAGCAAAGTTTTCGAGGTCTATTTTTAGGAAAATGATTAATAACATCTTAATTTTTCTAACCCTTTGTCTGATAGTTAGTATGATTTCCAAAAAAGTTAAGCTCAGTTAAAGATCTTTTTATTCTCTTCTTTCTAACTGTTGGTCATCTGCTCTCGACATTTTGTTGAATTATTTGCTGTGACGTTAAAACCCTTTACAAACACTTTATATAGAGTGTGGCACAAAGAGATCTTATACTTATATCATTCTTATTAGGAACCATTATATTATATATATTATATATATATTATATATATTATATATACGTTATATATATTAAATATATATAGAGTGTGGCACAAAAGAGATATTATAATATATATATATATTTTTATATACTCATTATATATATATAATATATATATATAATATATAATATAATATTATATATTTTGTATATATATATAATAGGAAAGGTATATATATAAATATAAATATATGTATATATATTTACTATATATATATAATATATATATATATATATTATTATTACTTATTTTTATTTTTTTGAGTATTTTAAATTATTTCTTATAGTAGAAAGATAAGTAGTTATATATTATATAATATTATATTATATAGGATAATATAAATAATATTATAATATAATATATTAATATAAATTATATATATATATATATAATTTTATATATATATATATAATATATATATATATTATATAATAATATATATATATGATTATTATATATAATACTATATATATATATATATTATTATATATTATATATAGTATTATTAATGATAATAAAATATATATAGAATTTTTTATATATAATTGATAATATATTTATATATATATAATATACATAGTTATTAATATATATATTATTTATATATTATATCTACTATATAATAGTATATCTAATATATATATATATAATAATTATATTATAATATATTATATATAAGTATATCATATTTTATATTATTATATTATATAATATATAGTATAATATACTTAATAATATAATATATATTATATATATATATATATTATATATATATATATATATAAATATTATTATTTATATATATATAATATATAAATATATATTTATATATATATATATTATATAATATATATATATATATAATATATATATATATTATAATTATATATATATAGTAATATTATTAATATATATATTATTAAATATATATATATATTATATATATTATATATTTTATATATATATATATATTTATATATATATAATATTTATACTATATTATCATTAATGACTTTCAGTTAGCTTCATTAAACATTTCATTAGTTACATTACTACTTTCATTACCCCTTTCATTACTCCTATCATAACCCCTTTCATTACCCCTTTATTACCTTTCATATTGCATTGCTTCTTCTTACCACCTTTCATTACTTCTTTCATTGCTTTCATTACTACTTACATTACTCCTTTCATTACCCCTGTCATTACTTTCATAACACTTTTCATTATTTTTATTGCTTCTTCATTACCTCTTTCATTGCTTCTTTCATTGCTTTCATTACTTCTTTCATTACTACTTTCATTACTCCTTTCATTACTCCTTTATTACTTTAACTACTCCTTTCATTTTGAAAGCCCAGAGCTTCAAATAACTAATCCCTTGAAGCAACTTTCCTCTGATCATTCTCGTATTCCTAATAAGGACCAAGAAAAAGAAAGTCGTTTTCCTTACTTCAAAAACTCAGTTCCTTCATCTCTCTACCCTTCAAAATCCGGCATAAGCATAATATCTTCTACGAAAACGCACATTTCAACCCTTTCCGGTCCTTAATATTCTTGGTATTCTGTCTTTAATATTCTTGGTATTCTGTCTTTAATATTCTAATATTCTTGATATTCTGTCCTAAATATTCTTGGTATTCTGTCCTTAATATTCTGAGTATTCTGTCCTTAATATTCTTGGTATTCTGCCCTTAATATTCTTGGTATTCTGCCCTTAATATTCTTGATATTCTGTCCTTAATATTCTTGATATTCTGTCCTTAAAATTCTTGGTATTCTGCCCTTAATATTCTTGGTATTCTGTCCTCAATATTCTTGGTATTCTGTCCTTAATATTCTTGGTATTCTGCCCTTAATATTCTTGGTATACTGTCCTTAATATTCTTGATATAGTGTCTTTTTTTAGGTATCTGCACTTAATACTTGGTATCTGTCCTTAATATTCTTGATACTCTGTACTTAATATTCTTCGTATTCTGTCCCTAATATTCTTTTCATTCTGTTTCTCGTTTTCATTCTTTTAAAATCATATTACTTCGACCATTAAAGAAGCTTTTAAGAGATTATGTGTACAGTCGTCTTCAGAAATTCTTCCCAACACCCCAGTTGCTTGCTCTATAGGCGCTGTTCCTCTTCGTTCGTATGGTTTATGCAACGTATATCTGGAAAGGGTGGAGTCTAGGGTTTTCACCCTATCAATATTTCTTGCTCTAATGGCATACCTTCTTCCTTGAGGAGACTTCGTGAGACTTGCCAATTTACCCAGTCTAATCCTTTAATTCTATAGCTCACTAACCACAGACGTAACCGCAATGCTCATTCTTACTTGTATTCAACTGGTAAAGTCTGGAGCGCTCATTCTTTATTTCTATTTCTTTCATTTCTGTAACGTGTAAACTTTAAACGCCATTTAAATCGGTTCACGTCTGTCTTTGATTATCCAAAAAAGCGATTAGCTTTATCCAACTCTGGTGGGATGTGTGCAGGCCTTTGGTCGTTAACTACCCAACCACAAAAAGATAACCAATATATAAATAAATAAATAAATATAATATTATAAATAGTATATATTATAAATACTATATATATAGTATATATATATTAAAATATGTATATATATATTAATATATATATTGTGAATATAGTGATGATGTATATTAATGATAGTAATATATAATGACTTATAATTATATATATATATATATATAATATATAATAAATATATATAGTTATATATATTATATATATATATATATATATTTATATTAATATAATAATATATATTATATATACAGTATATAATACTATGTATATATATTATATATTATATATATAATATATAATATATATATAATTATATATATATAATATTATATTATAATATATATATATTATATTATATATATATAATAAATACTGGTAAACGTCGAACCTATTTGTGAGGCTGTGCTGTAAGTTTCTCCTCTATATGTTGAGCATTTTATATTAAGATTTCAACATATATTGGATTGTTTTCAAATGCTATAAGCCGATGCTATTAATATACTCAATTATATATATTATTATAGTAATTGATTAAAAATAATATATATTTATAATAATATATCTATATATATTATATATATATATATATATATATAATTATATACAGTATATAATATAAATTTTCAAGTGTTATTATATATATATATATATATATTATATATATATATATATATTATATAAATTATAAAATATATAATTATATTAATATTCAAATGAATGTTACTTAATTTGTGTTAATAGTATATATTTATATATAAATAATATATATATATATAATATAATATTATATATTATATTATTTATATAATTAATAATAATATATATATATATATATATATATATATTATATTTATATAATAATATAGACTAATAGATAGATAGAATAGATAGATAGATAGATGATAGAATAATTGAGAGAGAGAATAGAAAGAAGAGAGAGAGAGAGAGTGAGAGGAGAAGGAGAGAGTAGAGAGGAGAGAGAAAGAGGAGAGAGAGAGAGTAGAGAGAGAGTAGACGATATACTAAGTAAATGATAGTGGTTTTTTTTTTATTTTTTCGCATGCCAAATCCTAATAAATAATAATACTAGAAAATCGAGACTGGCTACCTGTGGTTTGGAGCTGTGATCGATTCTAAAACCATTATTTTAGAAGTTGAGGCAGTAAACCCGAACTGGCACGATCTACCTGTCTGCGGCAGAGTAAATAGCTACTTTTTATACTTTTCCTCAGTGAACAATATATGGACTTTTATATAGGTACCAGTGAAGTACGCAAAGGGGGCTGAGGGGCTACAGCCCCACCACCCAGCCCCGAAATTTTGATGAAGTCAACAATTTTTTAATCAAGAAATTTTCAATAAAAGGAACGAAAAATGAAAAAAATCAGGTTAAAAACGGAACTTTGGAAGATTCAACCCCGCCCCGCCCCCACACATGATACAAATATCCCTACATCAGTGGTAGCCACTATATATTTTAAGTCTTTACCCGATAGTCTGATTTCAAATCGGTGTTAGAAGTTATAAGAGTTATCAGTAATGAAGCAAATTGTTCTTATGAACAATAATACATCTTTGATCGTCTGATCGTAATAAAAGATTTTTACAATCAATAAAATCAATAAATTATTACATGTACCAAACTATTCCTAATAAATAAAATCAAAAGGACTTCAGTTTATGACTACTAGCTTAACGTGAAGTTCACTCGCTTATAGAGCATTGTCAGAAAGTTAAAACTAGTGGAAGTGGGCGTAGCGAAAACTTTAATAGTGCTGAAATATTAAATCTTTATCACTATTATTATAAAGTATGTGAACTTGAACACCAATCCTACACTGTTGGGTCGCCAAGGAAATATAAATGTTATCTTAGTAAAAGATACACAAAGGTGTTGGACTTACAACTGGCACTGCCATTGAGAATGGTAATTGGATCATCAAGTTTGTGTCCTTCCGACAGTTCCTCATCCCAAGTCCAATTCCTTTTTTGGTAGTAGGTCACTGTCAGGTTCGAATGGTAGGTAAGGTTTTTCTTTGCTGATGGTATCTCTTGGTAAATAATATGCGTTTTAAAATGTGTCCTGCTACCTTTGTACTTAATTCTATATATATATATATTATAATATAGTATCATATATATATATATATATATATACTATTATATATATATAGTATACATATATATATATATTAATATTATAATATATATATATATATTGTATACTATTTATATATTAATATATGGTATTACAAAAGACATATATATCTAATATTTATTATCGAAACATATAAAAATAGTATATATATATATATATATATATAATATATAAATATATATATTATATATATGATTATTATATTATATATATATATATTATATATATATATATATATATATATATATATTTTTTAAAATAGGTTCAGAACGATTATTTTTTTCTCTTCTTTATATTTCAAGCGAATTTTGGATAATTTTAACGAAAGCAATTTGGACTTTTATTGGCATTTCTTTTATCTAGGATGTTATGTTAGGTTAGGTTAAGTTATTTGGTTAGGTTAGGCTGTTTGGTTTTATTTGATTAGGTTGTCTGGTTAGGTTAGGTTAAGCTGTTTGGTTAGGTTATATTAGGTTAGATTGTTTGGTTAGGTTAGGTTAGGTTAGGTTAGGTTAGGTTAGGTTAGGTTAGGTTAGGTTAGGTTAGTTAGGTATGGATTTGTGACGTATAGGTTTAGAATAGGTTGTTTGGTTAGGTTAGGTTAGGTTAGGTTAGGTTAGGTTAGGTTAGGTTAGGTTAGGTTAGATTAGGTTAGGTTACGTTAGGTTAGGTTAATTTTAAACTCAAACTATCATCAAAATCAAGTTAAAGTGAAAGTGTGAAAAACGCATTAAGTGGGGAGATTGGAATAAAGGAAAGTGTTCCAAACTTTACCAGTAGAGTATAGAAAGGAATGAGCACAGTTGCTAAGTATGTCGCTAGAAAGCCGAACAAAGAAGCAACAGGATAGTTATGTCAAACGATTTTTCTTTGATGGAGGTAGGGGTCATGCGATTGAAAAACTTATAAGACCAGTGTACATTTTAAAGAATTTTAGTTAATGAACCTAAAAATGATGTTAATGAACCTTAAAAACCGTAGACTCCACCGTTACAAATAATGATGCACGTACTCCACACGGGGACGAACAACACAGTTAAAGACTCAATGTGATTCTTCTATGAATAATCACATTAAAAATTTTGCCAATGTTATTAAGGACAAAGGTACGATTCAGTTTGTTTTCGAAGAGGATTTATACTTCTTGGGATGGAAGACTAAAAGTAACACTCGCATTATATTATGATATGTAATGTAATATTAAGTTGTTGAGAGGAGTTTCCTTTTTTGTTTGAGGTTGAGAGGGGTTTCCTTTTTGCTTGGGGTTGAAGGCAGGTTTCCTTTGTGTTTGAGGATTGAAGGAGGGAATTTCCTCATTTTGCTTGGGGTTGAGAGGTGGTTTCTTTTTGTTTTGAGGTCTGAAGAGGGGTTATTTTTGCTTGGGTTGAGGAGGGGTTTCCCTTTTGTTTGGGGTTGAGAGGGGTTTCCTTTTTTGTTTGGGGTTGAGAGGGGTTTCCTTTTTGCTTGGGGTTGAGAGGGGTTTCCTTTTTGTTTGAGGTTGAGAGGGGTTTCCTTTTTGTTTGGGGTTGAGAGGGGTTCCCTTTTTTCGTTACGGGCTGAATGAGCCAACATTTAAAGCAAGAAGAGGAGGTTTCATTTTTTGGACTGAGAGGGGTTCCCATTTTCTTGGGGTATGAGAGGGGTTTCCTTTTTGTTTGAGGTTGAGAGGGGTTCATTTTTTTCGTTACGGGCTGAATGAGCCAACATTTAAAGCAAGAAGGGAATGTCAATATAGAAAGACAGAAACGAAATATTTTGCCATTTCTCTACATCATGCTATGTTATAATGTTATGTTACGTTTCGTTGTAATATGTTATGTTATGTTATGTTATGTTATGTTATGTTTGTTTGTTAACTGTAGATTATGTTATGGTATTTTATGTTATGTTATGTTATGTTACGTTATGTTACATGTTATGTTATGTTATGTTATGTTGTTATGTTATATGTTATGTTATGTTTTGTTATGTTATGTTATGTTATGTTATGTTATGTTATGTTATGTTATGTTATGTTGCTTTGCTAAATTGCATTTATTATGTAATGTTATACAATAGAATATTGTTTCAACCCATTGATGTTTCTGGGTAATTTTTCTGGGAGGTGGGGTAGGGTTGGCCATGATCAATTAATCTCAGATTTCCTGTAGGATTGTTATGATTATTTATTGACTAAACAAATTATTGGCGGGGGTGGGGGCATGACCTATAGACACGACTAATTACTTGTACGTCTATAGCTACTGTTCGATACTAACCTGTAGGCGTATGGACCAACTTCATTCAGTACTGGGATTTCTCCTTTCAGAAACTCTTCTGGGTTGCTCACATTGAAGAAATAAACTTTCAGAACCATTGGGACTGGGATGTTCTCCCAAATATCCTCAACTTCCTTTCCTGGGGTTACCTGATATTGCTGTTTTATATATATATATATATATATATATATATATATATATCATTTAATATATAAATATAATTAATATAATATATATAATATATTTATATATTATAATAATATATATATATATACAATATATAATATAAATAATATATATATATATTATACTTGATATATATTTATATAACTTATATTATTATATAATATATAATAATATTATATATATATATATAATATATATATATATATATATAATATATATATATATATATATCATTAAGAGGAACCGAGCAAACAAGCCACCTCCATATTGATACCGAACCTTATTAATCTTAGCGCCTTTCGCCAGGTTCAATGAAACGCTGAAAATGTCAGAAAAATGTTGCAGTTATGAAAATTGTCCTGAAAACCACCCAACAATCAAAAAATATGTTTTTCAAGAAATGTTTTTTTAATTAGGAAAAAGTTAAAATCACATCGAAGCCCACGATACAATTGCATGACAAGCAACCATTTTTCTATGGGGGGAACTCATCGTACCCATGACCCGTGAGTGGTGGTAAATTAATTAAAATTTTCTTCAACACCGTGATAAGCTTATAAAAAAGTTTAAATGAAGAAGGATATGGAAATAAGATTTATTTTACATGTTGTAAATATGAATTTTGAAGACTTCATAGCTTTTTTTCAGGGTCATTTCCCGAGATTTTTTAAAAGTTTTTCATTTCGTTTTTCTTTAAATTATTTCAAGAAATTTTCATCAAAATCGGAAAGGAAGTTTCCTTGAAATCTACGAAAGGCATTAGGATAAATGAGGACCTTGATACCTAATTATAAAATTAAAATTAACAAAGACCTTGATACCTATTTATAAAGGCATTAAAATTAATTAGGACCTTGATACCTATTTATAAAGGCATTAAGATTAATAAGGACCTTGATACCTATTTATAAAGGCATTAAGTTTAATAAGGACCTTGATACCTATTTATAAAGGCATTAAGTTTAATAAGGACCTTGATACCTATTTATAAAGGCATTAAGTTTAATAAGGACCTTGATACCTATTTATAAAGGCATTAAGTTTAATAAGGACCTTGATACCTATTTATAAAGGCATTAAGTTTAATAAGAAGCTTGATACCTATTTATAAAGGCATTAAGATTAATAAGAACCTTGATGCCTATTTATAAAGTCATTAAGATTAATTAGGACCTTGATAACAATTTATAAAGTCATTATGAATAATAAGGACCTTCATACCTATTTATAAAGTCCTCTAACCATGTACACAAAATTCTTACTATTTTTATTCTTAAACTATGTATCTGACAATAAACTAAATTGACATTAAGAATTAATGATGAGGTACAAAAAATTATCAAAATTATCAAATCAATATTTAACTCCAAATTTTTTCAAAAAGCTTTACCACCATATAATAATAATAATAATAATAATAATAATAATAATAATAATAATAATAATAATAATAATAATAATAATAATAATAATAATAATAATAATAATAATAATAATAATAATAATAATAATAATAATAATAATAATAATAA
>JABUQX010060656.1:45000-48664 GCA_015478945.1 Trachelipus rathkii
CCAAAATGATACTCGAAATATGACTTGAATCAATAGTTCAATAGATCACAGGCGGGTGGGACGGGTAGGGGACTGCAGGGATGGGTGGTTTGATTTACTGATTTACTGATTTACTGCTTTAAAATCAGTAAATTATTACGCTTTACTGTGATATTTTATTCAAAGAACTTATTTTTATGTTATGTCAGGATAAAATTTTGTTATTTTTTTGTTATGTTTGGTTAAAACTTTGTTATGTTTGCGATTATTCGCTGGGGATTATGATATTTAGACGATGTTATGATGAATTTTTTGTTAAATGTTACGAAGTTGATGTAAAACATTTGTTACGTCAGCATTATATTCTTTGTCAGTATGATGATTAGACAGGTTTATGCTAAACTTTTGTTAAATATTACGATGTTAATGTAAAATTAACATTGATATGTTAGAGATATGCTTGAAAAAGTGTGAATAGGTTACGTTTTGTACGAAGTGTTATGTACTTTACTGTTGTTAAGTGCGGAAGTTTGTTAATGTTAGTGGTTTATTTGTGCTTAAGTTGTGTTAGTTTGTCGTTGTACATTATATTCTTAGTTCAGGTTATGTTATGTTAGCTTTATTAATGCAAAAACGTTGTTACGTTAGCATATATTCGATGGTTAGTATATAAAGAACTTATTTTTGTGTTATGTTTGAATAAAACTTTGCTATGTTTACAGTTATTCGTTGGTCTGTATGATAATTAAACAAGGTTATGATAAATTCTTGTTAAATATTACTGCGTCAATGTAAAATTAACGTTAATATGCTAGAGATATGTTTGGAAAAAGTATGAATAGGTTACGTTTTGTATGCAGTGTTAGTTACTTTACAGGTGTTAAGTGTGGACCTTTGTTAATGCTAACAGTTTATTCGTGCTTAAGTTGTGTTAGTTTGTCGTTGTACATTATTTTCTTAGTTCATATGATGCTATGTTAGCTTTATTAATATGAAGACATTTTATGCTATGATATTGTTGTTGTTGTTGTTGTTGTTGTTGTTGTTGTTGTTGTCTAACGAGAATATATACCCCTTTTGAACTGATATGGTTCGTTCGTGCGTTGTATTCTTGTTTACTTTCTTCTGATGGGTTTAAAGAAAGAATCTCATTACATTTAAGGGTTGTTTATACACTATTTTCTTCAGTAGGATAGTTTTCGCAATGGTGATACGATGACATCTCCCTCCATCTCTACGCTTGTTGTTGATATCTTCACGAGGAGTTTCGTTATTCCCAACGATGTGTCATTTATATTTAATCGTAAACCGAATGGCGACTGCTACATTGCTCATATTCCTACCAGCGGGTCAAATATAATAAGTATTGCATCACTTTATGCAAATGGTTATAGCATAAAATCATTTTCATGTTTAGACTTGATATTTTCTGAAAGGGGGACGGAGTCTAAAAAGAGATAATGTTATTTGGGTAAGGTTATGATAAATTTTTGTTAAATATTACTATGATAATGTAAAAAACTTTGTTACGTTTGCATATATTCGTTGGTCTGTATGATAATCGGTCAAGGTTATGATACATTTTTGATAAATGTTACATAAAAAGTAGTAAGTTTATAGTGGTAGAGTCAATGCCAGCACATTTTCAACTATGATAAGGAATACAGACGTGAAGACATTACATGCTAAAAGAGATTCATGACAGGTATAAAGAACCCAGTGAACCCTAGTTAATGTTGGCTAGCTTTATTTGCAAATTAAAGGAAGCCTGCTCCTGTGCATACTTTTTTAGTTCTGGTGTTAACAGCAGTTTTAATGATGTGAAACAAATTATGTTACATATATATTCGTTGATCAGTATAATTAACCAATGTTGTGAGAAATTTTAGTTAAATGTTACTGTGTCAGTGTAAGATTAACGTTAATATGTTAGAGTTATGCTTGAAAAAGTAAGATTAGGTTACGTTTTGCATACCATGTTAGTTACTTTACTGGTGTTAAGTGTGGAACTTTGTTAATGTTAACAGTTTATTCGTGTTTAAGGTGTGATAGGTTTGTCTTTGTACATTATTTTCTTAGTTCATGTAACGATATGTTAGCTTTATTGATGTGGAAACTTTGTTACGTTAGCATACTTTCGCTGCTCTGTATGATAATTAACCAATGTTGTGATAAATTTTAGTTAAATATTACCATGTTAGTGTAAATTAACATCGTTATGTTGGAGATATGGTTGATAAAGTAAGAATAGGTTACGTATTTGCATGCTATGTTAGTTACTTTACTGGTGTTAAGTGTGGATCTTTGTTAATGTTAGCAGTTTATTCTTGCTTAAGATGTGTCTGGTTTGCCTTTGTACATTATATTCTTAGTTCAGTTGATGCTATGTTAGCTTTATTAATGTGAAAACTTTGTTACGTTAGAGTATACTCATTGGTCTGTATGATAATTACACACGGTTATGGTAAATTTTTGTTACATATTACCATGTTAATGTAAAATTAACATTGTTATGTTAGAGACATGCTTGACAAAGTGTGAATAAGTTACGTTTTTGGATGTTATGTTAGTTACTTTACTGTTGTTAAGTGTGAAACTCTGTTAACGTTAACCGTTTATTCCTGTTTAAGATGTGTTAGGTTTCTCGTTGTGGGTTATATTCATAGTTCAGATGATGCTAAGTAAGCTTTATTAATGTGAAAACTTTGTTACGTCAACATATATTGTCTGATCTTTGTATAAAGAACTTGATTTTATGTTATGTTTATCCAAAAATGATACTCGAAATGTGACTTGAATCAATAGATCAATAGATCAATAGATCAATAGATCAAGGATGGACAGGAGGGTGGTAGGAGGGGGGCTGGATGGTGGTTTGATTTAGTGATTTACTGCTTTAGGGTATGTAAAAACGTAAATTTGTAAGTTATAAACATAAAAAGTGTAAGAAATTTTATTTATTTATTTATTTTTTTCTTGATGGTTCTGAAACCATTATTTTCGAAATCTACAGATCCAATAACATATATAAAGACACCAATATTGTATCATTACACAAATATTTAATAACTCGGCACCGCACCGGAGCCAGCACCGGTGCAGCTGTCAACTCCTACTCCTCTGAGTCAGACTCCTTCTCCACTCTTTCCTTCTTTTATTCATCTTTCATCCTTCTTCATTCCTCCTTCGACCTCTGTTTTGCACTCTGTGCTCTTTTTTCAGTCGAGACCCCCTAATGGGGGTCCTAGACACCCTATACGGACTTATAACCATCATATTCGAGTTCTACGACCTCAATAACCCATATAAGGACACCAACATTGTTGTTATACGACTGTTTATTAACTCGGCACCGCAGTGGCTCCAGCACCGGTGCCGGAGCCAACT
Organism: Trachelipus rathkii; assembly: GCA_015478945.1. NCBI lineage: Eukaryota > Metazoa > Arthropoda > Malacostraca > Isopoda > Trachelipodidae > Trachelipus > Trachelipus rathkii. The sequence goes on from JABUQX010060656.1 coordinate 48,367, forward strand.
CCACAGATTCACATATCAAGTATTTCTAGAAATTCAACTCTGAATCCTCTCACCAAATTTCAGCCAATTACGAACACTTCGATTTTTAAAGGGGGGTGGGGTCCCCGGGGGATGTAACTTTGTATATGACTAGGGTACCTCACCATCTAACCCCCCTCCAAATTTTAACCAGATACGATAACTCTAACCCATGTAAATATATATCGGAGCCATAGACAGCGGCGCACGAAAAACGCGAGAAAGCGTTTCACGATAAATGCGAAACGGTTAAACACCCAAACGACCGAACGAAGTACCG
>JABUQX010060657.1:5000-17386 GCA_015478945.1 Trachelipus rathkii
TATGACTATGTTTACTAGCACACTGAAAAGGTGATATTTCCATTGGGTTCATACGCCAACTGCATTAATATTACACCTCTATCTCAGTTGAGAGAAATTAATATATATCTATATATAGTGCATAACTAAGCGAATTAATTATCTTATATTACTGTATGTTATACTACATATCACATCAAGTTATAACCGAGACTGAGCTCTCGAACCTTCATTATGTCATTCCTTCAACTATCAATTATATTATTTATACTATAAGTATTTGCCTATATTACTCATATATATATTTTATTTATTAAATATATCCATATATACTATATTATTATACTATATGTATATATTATATATAGAATATATATATATCTATATATATAAATATATTATATATATATATAATATATAATATATATATATAATATATTATATACTATATATATATATATATATATATTATATATATGCAATACATATATATATTATATTATATGAGTATTATATATTTCATAGTATATTTTCACTTATAGTATATTATATGTATATATACTTAATATATATATATATAATATTATATATATATAATATATTTACTACATGCAATATATAAATATTTAGTAAATTATATATATATATATTTATATATATATATATTATAATTATATATATATAAATATTATTATATACTATACTACCACTATATATATATAATATATATATGTATAATCTATATACTCTATATATTATATACTATAATACTATTATATATACTATATAGTATATATAATATATAATATTATATTAGATCATTATACTATATACTATATATCTGTATTGTATTCTATAATATATATAAGTATACGTATATACGCTATAATATATACTCACTATATATAATATATATATAATATATTATATATATTATAAAGCCCGTAATAACTATCTATTACTTCTATACTATATTCGAAGTAGTACGAGAATTTATGAAAGATACAGACTCCATCAACATGTATAAAAATATGAAAGAAACTCTTGTTTACCTCACCCATTTGGACTATGCAGACACTGAAAGAATAATGACGGAGAAATTAGCAAATCAGGTTTGTACCATATGGAATTTTTATTTATATTATTTATTTTTTTAATTAAATTATTCATACTCTAGACTGTAATTTATTAGTATATATTAGATGATTAGCTAACTTTAAAATATAAATTGAAAAACTAAGTAAATAAATAATTAAAGTAAAATATTGATATCTTATGGAAGCCTATGATTTCTAGAAACCCAGCTTGAAAAGCTCTTAGGTGGACACCATCATCTACTCAACAGCCAACTCACTCGCGACAGTGTTTCCGCATACTCCAAACTGCAAAGATATCAACACTTTAATTAATATTTATATTATTCTCTTTCACTTACATAGTTATGTATATCATAAGGGAAACGCTATTACTAATATATTATACATACGGCGTCTATCATTACTACGCTATATACTATACTCCTTTGTATCTATATATATAAGTATGAGATTATTATACTACTTACTACTCACTTACATATATAATATTATGTATAGCCAGTATATGAGGATAAGGTAGACTACCATATTAGTAGTATTATTCATACTTTATATACCAGGTACTTTATTTGGATCAAGTTGATTGTATATGATATATCTAAATAAAGGCCTAATATAATGTGAGTACTTAATTAAAACTGTTATTATTATTAGTATATATTTTTATATATATAATATATATAATAATATATATTATATATATTATTTCCGTATTCTATTATATGTTAGTTCTAGTAGGTATGAGTGAGTACTTTATATATATTAGTCTCTCATAATTTTATCTATAAGGTCACCTATAATATATTATATATACTATATACAGATATATAAATATCTTAAGAATATAGGACTACTTATATTAAATATTATATAATGATTATATTGACGATACCAAACATTTTTATACGCACGTACTATACCACTATCTATATATATATATATATGGTAAGCACTAGAAGGACTGTTATGCTTGTAGTAATATTCATGTGTATACGATACACTATAGTTTATTACGTATGTTATTGATTAATATTTATGAGTAACGTCCAGGCTAATGATTTATATCTGCTATGTAGGTGCTTATATATCACTAATTCTATATATCCCTACTAGACACATACCTATAATACTTAGTATTATCACTTAGTGCTTTAGTAGATATATTACTTCTCTTATCCACTAATATATTAAAACTGTATCATGTATTTCTATCACTGTAACTGAATTATATTATACTCCCTTATCATACCTTTTATTATAATAGCACTGGTAACTGTTAATAGCTCATTATATATAACTCATGCTATGTCATATGCGTACTAAGAGCGTATTAGAACTTATATTTTTATGACCTACTACAATATATATATAAGTATATATACTCAACTACTTCTTGATCATAGTAAATAAGTAGGTCTAGTAGTGTGTAATCTGCCACCTGTGTATAGGTATAGTGTCATGTATGTGCGAATACGTGTGAGTGTATGGATTCAGGTAAATAAGCACGAAGGCTAAGGACTTTTAAAAAGATACATTACTGAAAGTTTCATGCGCAAAGAATAAAACATCTAAATATTTATATATATAATTATATACCAGAAAATTACGTACTAAACTTATACTATTCCAACACTATATCACACCAAAGATTAGGACCCATTATATAATATATTATAATTAGTATTACGCTTAAATACACAGGGTGATTGATTATATACTTATATTCAATATAACTTAAATTTAACCTTTGAATTCTAGTACTAGCACTCATATAATATATAAACTATATAACATATCATATCTAAAGTCAAATCTGTTCTTACCTTTCTCTACATTTTTATGACATTTGCATCTTCGAATCCCTAACAATCGCGCTCAAGCAAATTTAAAAGCTTACATTCTTTTGATTTCGCACAAATAAAAACTTGCGGCCACTACATTCTTCTTTCCTCTCAGGTGATCAGATGGGATTTTCCTGGGCTTATGTATTCGGAGGAAATTCAAATAAAATGTTTCTCAATTATTTAACAAATGAAATTTTTTTTTTTGTATCACAAGGCCATAGTCTCTATTGGATTTGTCACTTGAAAACAAATTTTTTACACAAAACTCACAAACCATTGAAACTATTAATTTTTTTTTTTAAATATATATATACTAATATTATAAAAATTAACCTACAAACTGATAGAAATGGTGTTCCTTCATCTTTTGTTGGGTGAACAGTCTTTGCCTCGAACACTAAGGATCCTGACCGCTCGAAAATTTGATATTGATAATAAAGGCTATTAATTATAGAAAACAAACGATATGAAAATTAACAAGTATTATTTCTATAAAGAAATATTTTTGAGACAAAAGGTGCATATACTCATCTTCTGAGCATGTCTTTTCTTCCCTACCTATAATGCGCATCTAAACTATCAATGTCCTTTCAGGGCCTCATAGATTAGTCGGTCCGCGATGATTATCACACTCTTTTCATGTTATTTAGATAAATTTTTTTCTCTGTATACTTCAATAACATTTGGAACACAAGTATATTAAATTAGATAATATTCCAAAAAAAAACGACTCTTGTGTGTTGAACCTATCTTGTGTCCAAGGAAACATAACTACGAAACTATTGGGATATATATCAAATAAATTGATCTAATTTAACAAATATCGTTGGGATAACCGCTCTCAGTGACCTACATTAAGAACCGTGATACCATCTCTCATCTTGAATGCTGCAGCAGTGTAAAAAATTACCGTCAAAATAATTTCAATTTTACCAAAAATCGAAAAATGTAGGTGCTTGAAATTTTGGACCCAAGCTCAAGCAATGGTGGTCAACAAATCAAACCAAACTTGTGACACCTTTGTAGGACCAAATGAACTCATACTATCGTTATAACGTTAAAGTATGTGAAGCTGTCACTTTCGTGAAAAATTGCTCAATTAGCTGAACTCACAACAGATAGAAAAACACCCTGGTTAAAAACAAAAAAAAAATAAAGTTTAAGAAAGATCGCGCAAAAGAAATGTACTATAGAACTACGAAAAACATCTTCTGAATAAAAACGTTTTAGAGATCAAGGAATATTCACTGTTGCCAGTTTGTTCTTTCTTTAATACAATCCACAATTAGGATGAAAATAAGGGATAGGAAAAATTTAATGTCCATTTATGTGGAGTAGAGTGGCTAGAAGGGGAGCTCAGTTTCTTAAGAGTTAATAATTATAAGCCCATTGTTTGTCCTTAATTATTTCTTATAAAAAAAAACCACACCTATATGTCAATTTGAATGTGGAACACAAGTTCATGATTGTTCTTAACGTGAAAAAACGTTTATCGATCATTTTTTTATTATTTCATGTGGAGGATAGTCTTACATTTGTAAATAGCTTTTTATGTATTGATTGCAATGCATATTGCGTTTAAATCTACCTGTGAATGTTGTTGGATGCCTGAAGAAATGATAATTTGAGAATAGGGTCTTTTACAAATGCTTAAAAGAAACGGGTCATATAATCGGCAGACATCATCCCCTGGATGTATTCTACAATAGATGTATGATATATTTTGCTGCTTTCTGTAAAAGTTCTTCTCAACTGAAGTTCCAATTATGATGTCCAACTGGAAATTTTTAATGTGGGGTTAACAAGCAATTGTGTAATGGCGAATTAAAGGAGGATATTATTCACAGCAATCAAAGAATAAAGAGAACTGAAATTGTCCTTACTTCATTAAGTGCAGCATACTATACTTGAGTAGATTAATTTGCGATAGTTCTGGAAGTTCGAATACAAGAATTTCACATGGAGAGATAACACTCGCTTATGGGATATAAATATTGAAGGAATGCAAACATAGATGTCGAAGTTATTATTTCATGTATAATATAATTTCTGTAAATATTATTTGGTTTATAGCAACGTATAAGTCCATTATATTCGACAAAATCCTTTAAGAGGAATAATCTTACATTTATTATCCTATGGTAATTAAGGAAATTTGCTTTTTATCTTATCATGTTGAGCATAACCTTATGCAAACAAAGTAAGAAAAATAAAATCCTAAATCTATTTATACAAATGTGATTCTAATTTATCGATTTGGTATGCAATGCTAGAATGAGTTGAGGGAGGATTACTGCAATTGTTCAAGTTAAATTTGATAATATAAAAATAGGCAGAAAAAATTAGCTTTTTCTGTAGCAGCCTCCACCAAATTATTTATTTAGTCTCAATATGTTTTAGTTGATAAAATTTTTTTCGAACTCAATTCATTCCTATTTGGACCATTTTTTTTAGCAAAACCTTCGCGAAAAAAATTTATGCTATTTCTATGAAAAGATATTTTCATATTACACTATCATAATAGAAGCAATTGAAATATAGAACTCTAACAAACTTTACTCAACATAGACAATATATCGTTTGCATTTTAGGAAAATTCCATATTGATAAGACAAATAATAAACTCAGTATAATGTTCAGAATATTCATTATTATTAATATACCAAAATATTATCCTTAATACTAATCTGTTCCTTAATCGTGATAAAAAATATTGGCCGAGGATGAACATTAAACATAAATGAAAAAATAAATAACTCAATGATATTTGTAGACATGAATTTAGATACCGATGAGTAATTATATAAGTATGATTTTATATATAGCCACAACGTAGTATATATATAATATATATATAATAATTATATTATATCTATTATAATATATTATATATATTAATATGTCTATTAATTAATTATAATATAATATAGAGTATTTATATATATGTTATATATATATATATATTATATATATATATATATATATTAATAATATATATTTGTCATGATATTCTATTATTATTATTGGTATAAATATTTTTAAAATTTTTTGAAAGGGGAAACTGGAAAATTAAATTTTTTTGAATTAATTCATTCTAGCTAACACAAATTCTCTGCTTATTCCTTAGCTTTATTTGACAGACACATATTTTTATTGTGAAATATTTCAGTAAAATCTGACGAAATGTTTGAAAAAATGGGTTTCTGGGGTAAAACATATCACCCAAATTTTTTTAGGTAAGTAATTGAGACTCAAGCTGTTAATCTGACAAAAGAAAAGAGTGCCTCTGGGGCCTTAAAAATCATAAGATCACATAAAAAAATTCAATGATATTTGTTTATATAGCGAAATATAAATTATTTGCAATACTTAAACGATGACAGGTATAATAAATAAAAATAAAAAGCTACCGGATCGTATCTCGGAGTGATGTCATACCCGTCAGCAAATGAGAGGGCACAGCTCCAAGCAACTTTCGAAAAAGTGGCAAAAAAGGCAGATGGTCGTCTCTAGGACAACAGCCTTCTCTCGGAATTCGGACAAGTGATAACACATTTTCGTGAGACAATATCATTCATTCGCTTATGTGAGAAAATGTATTTACTCCGATATTACTCGCATGATATAAATGGATATAAATTAGTCAAATAAGCAAGTATTATAGTGTAATATTTTTCAATCTCGAATGTGGGAAGTTAACTTTGCCTGAAAGTGCCAGACTAACTTGGATTGAAAGATATCGGATTTCTTATTTTTGTAAATATGGAAAAATTGCCAACGATATTCAACTACAACGAAAATTGAGAAATCTTTATAACAGATAAATCAGAATCTTTATACAAAGAATAGGAATGACATGAATACGAAAAATAAAGCTGGTAGAATCAAATCGACAAGCTCATTACAGAAAGATGAAAGGCAGATTTTTGTAAATGAATTACCGAGGTATCTGTTGACTATTCTCCGAACAATAGCAAATATCACTTTTGACTTATATTTCTGACTTACTTGATACGAGCGTTAAATCAGTTTTATTGTGGAATTAAATATCCAAGAGGGAAGGTTGAAAAGTGCTGTCAGGTTTCTGTGCGGAATTGCGTTATTGGGTTTATTTCGGAAAACCAGACAGAAACGCTGAGGAACCGAAGAGAAACCAGCCTTGATAAAGAAAAGATCAAGGGATAGTTGGAATCTATTGAAACTTAGGACGCACGACGAAAACTCCCAAGTGGTTGAAGTTGAAAAACGGGGTTAGACAAGCGCAGTGTACTAGTTCACAACTGCTTCTTTGAACTTTACCTGCCCCAGTCTTGTCCTTAAATGAGAGGATATGCATGCTAAGGTTCAGAGAAAAGTTAAACTCTAAAACATTTGAGTTTCAAATTTACAAAGGAGATCAAGCATGCTTCAGTAATGAGTTCTAATTGAGAGATCGATTATTATATTTTGTAAAGCAGATGGAGATAAGGTTCTTGAGTCGTACTAATTCATTGTTAAAGGTAGGCACAATGTCCGATAGAAAGGAGAAGTATCTAGTGGGATGGATTCTATATTGGAAGGCCTCGCCTCATCAGGAAGACAGGTGATCACTTCTTAAGAGCGATTTACAGTACTTCAAACAGTGCAGTAATAAACGTCCTTTGCTTTTAAAATATGAGCCAATATTTTTTAAAAGATCTTTAGATAAATATTCATATTGAGATAACTTGTAAAAGGGGGAAGGGGGATTCGAGTTAATGTTATTCTACTTCCTACTGACATCAACAGTCTCATTCTAATTCTTGAATCCTAATACATCAACAAATATTATATAACCGTCCTAATATCAGTAATTAGCCATCTGCACTTTACAAATTTATTTACTATAATTATATATTTCCTTTTAGTTAGAGTTAATTTATCAGTCTCTCAGTAAATTCTAGTATATTCGTCAAATACCATCGTGTATCCAGAAACTTTCAACTTTCTACCTAACTTAAAATTATTTTAACTTTACAATTCAAAATAATACTCTGAGACTGGATATTTTTTTTAACTTTTCACATTACTTGATACTCTGTAACGTCTCAAGTTAATTAATAAGAGCGTCTTTCTATATATTCATTGTGTTTTTGATATGTTATCCTTAGGCAGTGAATTTAAGACTTCATATTCAGTTTTGGATTAATTATTATTATATTATAGTACTATGATATTAAATCATTATCTATTTCATATATTATAAGATTGATTATTATTCCAATATTTATTATTTTTATTATTATTATTCTTTGGGTGAGGAAATATTCCAGTTATTTTTATTAAATTATTCAAGTTTATTATTATTTCGATTGCTTGAATGTTTTTTGTAAAGTTGTTATTATGTTACTGTCTATTGATTGTTGTATGTATTATTTTCATTTATTTTTGTCTCTTAATGTCGCTTCTTTAAATTTGCTCACATCATGCGACTTTTAATGTTTTAATTTGTAATTTTAATTTTCACTATCAGAGTATATGGGGCTTCAAATATTAACTTTTTCGTAACTGCGCAGCTGATGACCGCTGGTAATAATATCGATAAGTTCGTTTCCTTATATCAGGTGAGTAAGTAGTATCAAATACTTGCACTTTGAAAATCTTTTCTCATTATACTCCCAACCTTTAATCATAAATAAACAAGAAATCTATCTCAAATAATATTGATTTCTTGTATAAAAGTTTGCCAGTTGATCTTAAAGCCACCATCTCTTCTCTCTCTTCTTCTCGTTCTTATCCTCTCTCTCTCCTCTCTCTCTCTCTCTCTCCTCTTCTCTCTTACTCCCTCTCGATATTCTCAATATATTCTCTCGTCTTCTTTCTTTTATTCTCTCTCCAACAACAAACTCAATCTCTAATCAACCACTGCTCTGTACTCTGTCATCTCCTCACTCAAGAGTCGTCAGACTTACTATCTCAACTCATTATACCTCTGGAAAAACTGTTTCCATCTCACTGTTCGGTCCTCTAGATTTCCATCACTGCCAATCAATCCGTTCTCGACTCTCCGACCTGAACACATCAAGGAGATATCGGAAACCATCTTTCCAATCATCTTGGTCATATCCCTATCGATACTTCTCCATCCTGTTCAATACATCGGTGTCTAGGGCAGATATTTTTTTCTGCCTCACATCCTGTATACGCGCACATCTGATCTCTCTTTAAAGCCTAATATTGATACACATTTCATTAACGTTTAGCTATAGGGTATTATTATAATGAGATTATAACTGATATCCCCCATAAAAAATGGCTTGAAAGTTCCTGGTTTCTAATTTATAACATCCTAATATATATATATAATTATATAATATATTAATTATAATATATATATATAATAATATATATAATAGTATATATATAATATATAGTATATAATAATTATATAATTAATTATAACTTAATTATTACATTATATATTATATATATATAATATTAATTAATATATATATTAATTAATATAATACTATATTATACTTAATAATTTAATATTATATTATATTATATATATATTTAAGTACAGTATACGAGGGGTTAGTAATATAGTTAATTAGGGTATGTAGTATCATATCTTAATATATTTATTGAGTATAGTAGGATAAAAAATGAGTAAAATCCCAATTTTATATTACTAATCTTGAAATAGTAGTAATAATAAAGACTGAATTATCTAGAATAATAAGTATATATTATATTAAAACCTAGTGGGAATATTTGATTAATACTCTTTCTCATTTAATATACTAAAGTAATTAAGTATATTATTATTACAGTCGAATACTCTTGATATATACCATATGCTTAAGTACATACCATACATACACATACCATATCATAAGAATAAATGGTAGAGGGGTAAATAAAATTTTTCTACACTCATATTTATATTATAATCTTGTAATGTTGTGTTTGTTAAAGGTGTACAAGTACCAGTTAATATGAAACCAAAAAACCATTTTTGTATAGAAAATATACCAAAAACCTAAGAACTTTACTGTGAAAAGGAATAGATCTACCAATATTCAGTCGTCCATTAAAGTACTTTAAATAAGTTACTTCTCCTCTTAAAAAATTATTATGAGGATTTAAATTAATGTTTTAGGGGAGAAGATATTCTTAGAAAGATTATATTGATTTTTTTTGGGTAGTTCAAATCAATAATTATGATGTTCGTAATTGTTCCATTTTTTTATTATATATACTTTACTTTTTTCTATATTAGTACATTATTTATCTATAATAAAACATTATAAAATAAAATTAATATATATTATTGTCTATTAATAAATATATATAATATATAATTATTATTATATATATATAAGTATTATATATATATATATATATATATCTTATATATATATATTATATATATATTATTAATATATATATAAAACTAGTGATGGGACGATTACTCGTCATCGGCAAATACATAGTACAAAAATTACGTTTATATTTCATATATTATATTTTTCAATCGTTTAAAGTACGATTCTGAGGAAGATTATTTTAAATGCATTTGACGATATTAATTTTAAGTAAAATTTTATGATATAATATTTAAAAACTTAATAATATTAATATTAATATTAATATATATAATATATCTATATAGACTTATATATATAATATATATAAATATATATTATATATAATATATATATTAAATAATCATATAGGCATGCTTTTTCAGATGGTAAAGTAGTTGTAAACTAAATACTCTGCATTACGATATCAGTAAATGAGAGTAATATAGTCCTGAGAAGAACTTCAAGAATTCAACTAGATTATATGAGCATATAGAATAAATGTAAATAATAAATGAAATGACAAATGTCAGCATATTAGATCTATTTACTCTATTGCAGTAACACATTTCGCACACACGATGTATAGTATATCCTATATCTAACTGTCTCATATCTCAATGTCCTATATAGTATAAGATTAAAACATTCCATTATAATACAAGTAATAACCCATGCTCCTGTTGGCGCGAACTATTTATGGACGTTCGGAAGTGTTATGTGTTACTAAAATCCACGATGATGTACTTTGTCATTCATCTCGGATTCTGAGTATTCTCGACTTATATCGTTCTGCGTTCCAATCCACACCCATCCTCCCAGATTTTACATTTGGACTTTCATACAATTAGAGAATTCATTAAATACCATCGATTTCTTCATTTTATTTTTTAACAATAATTAAATAATCTTTATATATATACATTAAATATTAATAATTATATTCTACTAATTACTATTATATATATCCCACTTATAACGGCGATACCCTATCTTCTAATAGACAACATACTATTCATTATACACTGAACAGTCTATATCACACTATTCCATTTAATAAATCCCTATCGTTAGTTAGGGAGTATAAAAATATATTGCGACATCGTATGTCCTGCTTGTATCTTAGTTAAGAAGTTGAGCGCCTAAGTATGGTGGTAAGTTGGTATATTTAGCTATGTACTTACTACGTCACCTTATTATCTTTTATATGCCAGGAAGCTAATGTACATCATATGGCTCAGAGAAAGTAGTCGATTAGGATCGCCCTGGAAAGCGGGTTTCTATTTTCTGTCACCAAAAAATGTATTGGAATCGTAGATGGATACATGTAAAATTTAATACTAGAGGATAAATTAGTTGACGGAGTAAGCAGGAAGAGTAAGGTAACTGGAAATATTTTTTTTTATTCTCTCGTGCATGCAATGAAAGGGTCTAGACATTGCGTGTATTATTTGTGCTTATTATGCTGTTGACTGAGACTTAGAATCGAGAGTTAAGTGAGTGGCAAGAAACACAGCATTTTCTAGTTAATACTATAGTGCGGTCGTTGAGTAGGCATTATAGAAAAAGAAATTGTTGTGTTGTTCGTTTTTCGAAGTGGTTTGAGTGAAAAATTATAGTCAATTGGATCGAGGAGTGCTAAGATTTTTAAATTTAAGACCTAGGAGTGAAAAATTTTTTAGACACGAGAGTTATATTATCCTGAATTGTAGAGTAAGTGGGTTCAGAGAGAGCTATGGTACGATTGTTTCACAAATTAGTTGTATAACTAATGAAGTTTTTCCATTTCATCATTGCCGCTAAGAAACGTAAAACCTTAAACTCTTAAAAAGAGAGCATAAAGAGTTTGTTTGAGAGTAAGTTTATCTATTAACTACTAATCAGTCTATTTCCAAGTAGTTGATACATGAGTGTACGTACTAAAGAGGTGGAAAAATGATATCTAATACATGTGTGGTATGCGAACAATATGGGTCCCAATTGTTGAAGAGTGCGAATTTTCGGGATAATATTCCTGCCAGCTTAAAGGGATGGAGAGCTGAGTAGGGGTTCTTAAGGTTTCATTCTGCCACCCTCGGAATCTAGCCTACACTAAAGGATGTAGATCTTTTTCAGGTTGAACACTACCCGGACTCACA
>JABUQX010060658.1:0-2500 GCA_015478945.1 Trachelipus rathkii
GAGAGATAGTGATTGGTTTAATATTAATAGCAGGGAGTGAGGCAGGGATTTGTTATGTTCCTTGTTATTCAATTTGTATATGGATGGGTTTTATGAAAGAATTAGAGGTGGGGGTGGCAGGGATGGTGTTATGGAGAATGGAAATGGAAGAGAGTGGGAAGGTTTCCCTAAAATAGAGGGTTATGATTTGGTTTTGTGTGGCGAATCTGAAGAGACTTGTGAGAGGATTGGTAGAAGAGAATTTGGTTGGGGTGTGTAAAAAAAGAGGGAAGTTTGAAATTAAAACCGTAGAATAAGAGTAAGGTGTATGGTTGTGAGTGATGTGACAGTCCCTCGGTGTGAAGCTATTGTCTATTAATGGGTGAGCAGCTGGAAAAGTGTTTTGAGTTTAAATATTCATAAGATAAATGTTGGATCGAAATAAGTGAATGGAATGATTGCAGAGTGTAGTAGGAAGTTGTGATGGCAAGGAAGTGGCTGTTGCAATAAATCGTTGGTGGAATGTAAAGGGACTAACTCTTTAGTGCGCTAGGGTCTTAAAATGAAGGGTTATATTTGTTACCTGTGTTAATGTATAAGTAGTGAGACTATCGATGAAGACTATGGGGAAAAAAAAGAAAAAAAAAAATTATGAGGTATTGATCTAAAGTACCATGTGGTTCAGATGGACAAATCTAAGGGGTGTGTTAAGGATGTGAGAAGAATTGATAAAATTGGAATGAACGTATTAGAGAGTTATGTGGTGTGAAGAAGGGGTAAATGAGAGAAATAAATGAAGTACGTTGAGATGGTTTTATCATGTGGAAAAGATGGAATATAGGTTTGTTAAACGGATGTATAGTGGTGAATATGGTGTTGAGAATCAACCGGCTGGGAGACTGAAGAAAAAGTGTATTGGAATCAGTAAAGAATACCTGGAGGAGAGAAATATGAGTTTGGCAGAGGCAAGAATAAATGGTGCAATATAGGAGTGAATGCGGGGTTTTTGGTGAGAGGGGGTAATGATTGTAGCTCAACACTGGGCCAAGGGATTAACCGCACATTGACGAGATGCCATTATGAGGGTCCGTCGTGGTCCCATGAAGCTCTAGGGGTGGAATTTTTCTGACTGTGACGAGTTCTCCCACTAAAAGGTATAAGGGGGCGGTAATGCTTGAGCTTTCTTTTCGACTTTGCTTTCATAATTCTTCTGGCCACTTTTCTGGTTTCCGGTGCAATGTTACGCACCTTAACCCCCAGTCTTGGGGAAGATGGGTGGTGATGATGATATATATAGCTATATATATATATATAATATATATTATATATATTATATATATATATATATATATTATTATATGATTATATATATATATATATATATATATATATATATAATATATATAATATTTTGTCGAAATATTAACTAATATTCTCTTGAAAAATAAAATTATTGAGAAATATATATATATATATATATATTATATATACTTATATATTATATATATATATATATTAATATATATATATATATTAGTGAATGGACCGGAATGTTAAAAATATGCGGATGCGGATACGGATGCGAATGCGGATCTTAAAGAGGATGAGGATGCGGATGCGGATGCGGATCTTAAAGTAGATGAGGATGCGGATGCGGATGCGGATATTTACTCTTTGAAGTTTGAATTAAAAATTATATATATATATATATATATATATATATATATATATATATATATATTATATATATATATATATATATATATATTATATTATATATATATATTATATATATAATATATTATGGAGTGGCCTGTGGAGTTGGGGGTGGAGGGAGGAGAGGAGCTAAGAGGAAATCATCATTTTGATGAACAAGTGTTGGAGAGAGGGAACGGTGCCGGAAAAGTGGGGCAAAGCAATAATAATACTGATATATAAAGGTAAGGAGATGCAGGAAAGCTGTAATAATTATAGAGGTTTTTCACTGATGGACCATCTGGCGAATATCGAAAGATATTCGTAAGATTAGGCTGAGAGAGAAGGTAAAGAGCCGAGACTCGGAGAAGACAGTACCGGGTATAGAACAGGAAGAGGAACGACGGATCTCTTATTCACACTCCAGAATGGTCGTCGGAGAAGAATGCTGGAATATGGCAGGATATCTTTGTAAGCGTTCAATTATGACTGCAAAATCCATTTGATTCGGTGCCAAGGAAAAAGCTCTGGAGAGCTATGGAGAGGAATTATGGAGTGAAGGGTAGATTAAAGAAGGCAATAGAAAGTATGTATGAGAAATGCAGTTATAATGTTAGAACTGAGTGCGAGAACGATAGATGGTTTGAGGTGAAACAGGAGTGAAGCAGGGGAGTGTTTTATCTCCACTGCTGTTTATATTATATTTAGCCGTGGTGATAAGGAAAGTGAGGGAGAGACTGGGAGAATTTTGAGGGGAACATAATGGGCATATGGCGGAAGATCTGGCATGTTAGTGCGAGAGAGAGGAGACGATTTGAGAGGTGGT
>JABUQX010060658.1:5000-47248 GCA_015478945.1 Trachelipus rathkii
TTTCAGAGACTCCACTCTAAGATTAAAATACATTTCCAACTTGCCTAAACTTTGTCAAACTAGTTGGACTCGAAAATATCATAGTATTGCCATTTTCCACACAAATGTGATAAAAATCGTTCAAGGAATAGAAAAATTGTCAAAGAAAGGCAACAGTCAAACAAGAAAAAAAGCTTTTCAATTATCCTGTTTTCGGCCACAAGATCATTTTCCAATTATAACTCTTCGTATAGCCAAATGTTCTGATTTAGTTGAACCTGTGATAACATTATTCAATACAAGGGCGAACAGCGCTCTGATCATGTCCAAAGAATTTTGAAAGTTGTTAAAGACCACCGCAAAAATGCTGATCAACTAATTGCTGATCTGCTCTGATCCGCCAATGTTATTGCTGCTGAGTTCTTAGTAGAACGTGCACCACCTAGAAAGTTACAATCCCAACAACATAGAGTTAATCATCCTGCTGTTTCCTTCTTTAAATGATTTTCTTTACCGATTTGTCATTTGAAATCTTTCATCCTTTTTAAAGATTAGATTTTCAGAAAACGACGTCCCTAGATCATTTATCTTTTTCACTTGTAATCCCTTTTCTTTATGTTAGAGCTCCCGTAGCAGTTTTTGCGCTGAGAAAGTAAAATACTTTTTTAAAATTTATGATCTTAATATCAACAAAATTCATACCAAAACTGTATAACTTGTGGCTGGATAAAAAAAAAGGGATAGTAAAGTTGAAAGACTTTGGAACTTACTGAAATTAAAGAAGCTAACCCTTTTTTCCCTCAAATTAAGACTCTGTCCTATTAATTGGACTTGTGGCTACCCGTGTTTTCAACAAGTAACCACTGACAGGAGTAAGGAACAGTCTCGTAGGTCGCAGTTTTCTCGAAGACGGTTTGAGTTATCGTAATGAAACTTTGTAAATGTTCTATTGGTATGTTAAACTGATTAAACTGCACGAGTTTTCAAGTCGCTAGGTCGATTCTAAGGGGTAGCTGCCCCCGAGGATTGAAGCGAAATATGAGGGTTACGCTGTTTTTGCTGCTTCCAATTCCGAGTGAAGATTAGGCCTACCGTGAAGGATAGGATCCGAGGGAGCAAAGTCCCCCACTGCTCCCGGTTCTTGTTCCTGTATTATTATTATTATTATTATTATTATTATTATTATTATTATTATTATTATTATTATTATTATTATTATTATTATTATTATTATTATTATTATTATTATTATTACAAAGAATCAATCGAATCTGAGTCGAAAACGATTCCTGTAAAGAACGCTTTTTTACGCAATTCGACCCGACTCCGCCTGCGACTCCGACTCCGACTCCGCACCGCTCCCGATCTCCGCACCGCTCCGCACTTCCCTAATATATATATATATATATTATACTATATATATATATATATATATATATATATATATATTATATATATATAAATATATATATATATATATATATATATATATTATATATATATATATTCGAAGGCAAAATGCTTTTTAGGCTCCGGCTTCGGCTCAGCCTCTGGTTCCATTATATATATATATATATATATATATATATATATAATATATATATATATTATATATATATATATATATATATAATATATTTATAATATATATATATATATATATATATATATATTATAATATATTATATTCTACAATGGTTAGAGCATTAACTAGTATCAAATTTGGAGGGGGGTTAGATGTGGTCGTAACGTTATTGTGGACGAAGTTACGTCCCGTGGGCCCCCCAAAGGGGGCCCCCCCCTAAAAAATCGACATGTTCGTAGAAGGCTGAATTTGGTGAGAGGATTCAGAGTTGAATTTCTAAAAGAGTTGGATCGGAATCTGAGGAGTGGCATCGGCAAGGGGGGTTGCTGGGATGCGATGTGGGGGGGGTGCCTAGTTTAATAAATTCGGTATAACAACAATATTGGTTGTCCTTTATATATGTTATCGACCCGTAGATCTCGAATATGAATGTTATAAGTCGTATAGGGTGTCTAGGACTCCCCACAGAGGGGGTCCCCGACTGAAAAAAAAGAGCACAAAGTGGAAAACAGAGGCCGAAGGAGGAAGGAAGAAGGATGAAGGGTGAATCAGAGAAGGAAAGAGTTTGAGAAGGAGTCTACTCAGAGGAGTAAGAGTTGACAGCTGCACCGGTGCTGACTCCGGTGCGGTGCCGAGTTATTAAATATTTGTGTAATGGTACAATTTTGGTGTCTTTATATATGTTATTGAACCCATAGGTCTCGAATATGATGGTTTCAAAGTCGTAAAGAGTGTCGGAGAATCCCCCAGTGTGGGGGGTACACCCTAGAAATTGCGCAGAATGCATTAAGAAGTGGAGAAGGAGTCGGAATTCGGAGGTGAGAAAGAAAGAGTGGAGAAGGAGTCTGAGTAAGAAGAGCCGGAGTTGACATCTGCACCGGTGTTGGCTCCGGTGCAGGCTCCAGTGCGGTGATGAATTAATATATGTTTATAAGGACGTAGAACTCGAATATGATGGTTGTAAGTTCGTAAGTAAATAAATAATAAAAAAAATAAATAATAAGAATAAATAAAATAAATAAATAAATAAATAAATAAATAAATAAAATAAATAAATAAATAAATAAGTAAATAAATTATTAAATAAAAAAAATAAAAAAAAATTATAAATTTTTTATTCTTTTTATGTTTATAACTTAAAAAAATTGAATTTTTACATACCCCAAAAGCAGTAAATCAGTAAAATCAAGCTACCCCTCCCTTCCCCCCCTCCAAACCCTGATCTGTTGAGTTATTGAACTATTGATCTATTGATTCAAGTCATATTTCGAGTGTCATTTTAGATAAGCATTACATAAAAATAAGTTCTTTTATACTGACCAATGAATATATGCTAATGCAACAAAGGTTTTCACATCATAATGCTAAACATACATAAATCCTGAAACTAAGAATATAATGTAAACGACAAACCTAAACAACACACTTTAGCACCGAATAAACTGTGTAACATTAACAAAGTTCGCATACTTAACACAGTAAAGTAACTAACATTGAGCGCAGAACGTAACCTACGCACACTTTTTCTAACATTATCATGGATTATTTTTACATTATCATAGTATCATTTAACAAAATTTTATCCATAAACTTGTCTAATTATATACTGATCATGAATATATGGCTAACCGTAAACAAAGTTCCACATCAATAAAGCAAACATACTGTAGCATCCAATTGAAACTACGAAATTAATGTAGCACGACAAAACCTATACATGCTTAATGGCATGAATAAACTGTTACCATTAACAAAGTTCCACACGATAACAACAGTAAAGTAGCTACATTAGCAATACAAAAACCGTAACATATTCCACCACTTTCATCAATACATATCCCCTCAACATATCGTTGTATTTACATTAACATAGTAACATTTTATACAAAAATTTATCATAACCTAACCTAATTATCATACTGACTCAACGAATATATGCTAATGTGAAACAAAGTTTTCACCATCAAAAATGCTAACAATATCATAATCTGACTAAGCATATAATGTACACGACAAACCTAACACGCTTTAAACACGAATAAAACTTTTTATACAAAGTTCCATACTTAACAACAGTAAAGTAACTAACAGCATACAAAAGCGTAGCCTATTCACACTTTTTTCAAAGCATATCTCTACATAGCAATGTTAATTTCAGATTAACATATGGTAATATTAGCAAAAATTTATCATACCTTGTCTAATTATCATAACTGATCAACGAAAATATAGGCTAACGTAACAAAGTTTTTCACATTAATAAGGCTAACATAGCATCATCTGAATTAAGAAAATAATCCACAACGACAAACCTAACACACCTTAAACATGAATAAACTGTTAACGTTAGCAAAGTTTACACTTACAACAGTTAAAGTACTAACATTGAGCGCCGAAACGTAACCTACTCGGCACTTTTCTAACATATCAATGGGATATTTTCACATTAACATAGTAATATTTAACGAAAATTTTTTATCATAACCTTGTGTTATTGTCATACTGATCAATGAATATATGCCTAACGTAACAAAGTTTTCACATCAATAAAGCAAACATAGCATTAACTGAACTAAGAATATAATGTACAATGACAAAAACCTAACATACCTTACGTTCGAATAAAGTGCTAACAATAACAAAGTTCCAAACTTAGCAACAGTAAAAGTAACTAACAATGCATACAGAACGACCAGGTACGAAGTTGATGCGATAAATATTCATTTAACAATCAGTATCGCGCTGTTTGTTTATTTATATTATTTATTTTTAATTTCATTTCTTTAAAACTTTTTGTTTTTAAAAAACTTTTATTTATTTTTAATTTCATTTCTTTAAAACTTTTTTGTTTTTAAAAAACTTTTATTTATTATTAATTTTATTTCTTTAATAGTTTTGTTTTCTTAAAACTTAATTTATTTTTAATTTTTATTTCTTTAAAACTTTTTGTTTTTACTAAAAAATTTTCATTCTTTTTATGTTTAATAACGCAAAAAATGTACATTTTACATACACTAAAGCAGTAAATCAGCGAATCAGTAAATCAAGCTCCCATCCTTCCCCTCCCCGTCCCAACCTGATCTATTGAGGTATTGATCTATTGATCTATTTAATTCAAGTCATATTCGAGTATCATTTTGGATTTTTAGCATAAAAATATGTTCTTTTATACTAACCCTAGAACATATGTTCGCATAACAAAGTTTTCACAATCAAAGAAAGCTAACATAACATAACTGATGCAAGAAATATAATTAATAACAATAAGCCTAACTTACCTTAAACACGAATAAACAGTCACATTAAACAAAGTACATACTTAATAACAGAAAAGTAACTGACGTTGCATACAGCCGTACCTATTCACACTTTTTTTCAAACATACCTCTCTTACATATCACTGTTATTTTTACATTAACATAGCAACATTTAACGAAAAATTTATCAATAACCTATACCTAATATCATACTACCAGACGAATATATTCTATAAGTAAACAAGTTTTCACATTAATAAAGCTAACTATAACCTGAAATAAGAATATGATGTACAACGCCACAAACCTAACCCATCTTAAACACGAATAAACAGTTACATAACAAAGTTTCATACTTAACAACAGTAAAGTAACTAACATTGCAACAAAACGTTACACTATTCACACTTTTTTCAACATATCTCTAACAATATCATGGATATTTTTAACATTAACATAGTAACATTTAACAATAAGTTACCATAACTAACCTAATTATCAATAACTGCAAAACGAATAATTGCTGGACGTAACAAAGTTTGCACATCAATAAAGCTAACAATATATTCCTGAAACTAAGAAATATAAGCACAATGCCAAACCTAACAATACCTTAACGCTCGAATAAACTGTTTAACAATAACAAGTTCCAATACTTACAACAGTAAAAAGTAACTAACAAAGCATACATACAAAACGAACAGGTACGAAGCTGATGTGATTCCTGTTTCACAAGAGTTATCAGATACAAATCAAGAAGTTTGTTCACTCACCTGCCCTTCTTTAGAAATTGACTCAATACCTAATGATTCTGTTTAATTAATACATTAAAGGCTATACATTTGATGTCTTGTTTGTCACAGATCAACATAACAATTTATAAATAACATTTTACATTAGCTCATTTGTTTATAATCCTTTATTACATTAGCATAGTAATTTTTGGAAGATATCTTAATGAAAAATTTTATCATGACTATCTTCGAGTATCTATTGAACAAGACTGTGTATGAAAAAAAAATTATGTACAGGGTTGGTCAAATTATCTCAGTCAAGATACGCAGCTGCCAAAACTTAAATCCAATCTCACATGTTCTATCACAACTACGGCATACCACTGTTAATTTAAATATGAACATAGTGGATCAATTTTATTATATCATAACCTATTAACAATTGATATACGAATAAATGCTAACTAGACATAGAGTTTTAACATCAAGTAATACCTAACCAGAAAGGTTTATTGTAATTTTTATTTTATTTAAATTTATTTTTTTTACACATTTTTATTGTTGTTTAATTTTGGCAAATTTGGAATTTTTATCGTTCTTACAATAAAAAGAAAAACTTTTATTATTTATTTATCTTTTAATTTTTGTTTCACATTATGTATTTTAAAAACCGGTTTTATTCTTCTTTGTTTAACTTAAAATTGCATTCATTTCCAAGTCCTAAAATATATAAATGGAATAAAATCAGTAAATCAAACCACACACCATCCCCCTTCCACCTCCACCCTCCCACTTCTAAATGATTCTATTTATTCCTATTGTCTCGCAAGTTAACACATCGAGTAATCATTAGGTGGATAAACATAACATAACGTAAAATTAAGTTTTTATACACTGATGACGAGAATACGCTAAAGTGACAAATCTTTCCCTTAATAAGCTACATAGCATCATCTTGAACTAGGAATATAATGTAACGACAAACCTAACTATACCTTAAACACGAATAAAACTGATAACATCGACATGGTTTGAGAATTAATGACAGTAAAAAACTCAACAGGCCATTTTAAATTTTCAATGCCCATTACTTTGTCAATGCATACACAGTTTTTATTAAAGATTTTAGGATGATAAATTATTTAACAAAAATTTATCATAATTGTCTAATTATCATACAGATACAACGAATAAAGGCTAACGTAACAAAGTTTTTAATATTATAATAAAGCTACATAGCATCATCTGAACTACAGAAATATAAATACACAAGAAAAGCCCAACACACCTTAAACAATGAAATAAACTGTTAAACGTTAACAAAGTTTGACAGTTAACAACAAGTAAAGTAACCACCATTAACATACAAAAAACGTAACCTATTCACACTTCTCAAGCATATCTCTAACAGATCAATGTTAATTTTTACAATTACATGGTAATAATTTAAAAAAAAATTATCAAACCATGGGCTAATTTCATACTGATCATCACGAACATACGCTAATCGTATAAAGTTTTCACATACAATAAAGCTAAACATAGCAATACCACCAACTAAAGAAAATAATGTAACAACGACAACCTAACACAACTTACGCATAATAAACTGTTAGCATTAACAAACTTCCATACTTTACAACTGTAAAGTAACTAACATTTGCATGCATAACGTAACCTATTCATACTTTTATTCAAGCATATCTCTACATATCAATGAAAATTTTAATATTTAACAAAAATTTTATCACATCCTTGTATCTAATTAATCATACAGCCCACGAATATTATGCTAAGTAAGCAAAGTTTTCACATTAACAAGTAAATATTTAACAAAATTTATCATAATCTTACCTAACTTTCATAATCATAAACCCCAACAAATAATAGCAAACATCTATAGTTTTTATCCAGACATGGCATAAAAATAAGTTCTTTGAATAACATATCATCATAGTAAAGTGTAATAGTTACCGAATTTACCTTAAGCAGCAAATCAGTAAATCAAAACGCAAATCCGTCCCCTCCACTCCCCTCACCACCCACCCTTCCATGATCCTGTGTTCTATTGATTCAGGTCAAATTTCGAGTATCATTGAATAACATAACACAAAATAAGTTCTTTATATAATCCCCAACGAATATAATGCTAACGTACATTGTTTTCAACATTAATAAAGTCAACATAGCATTACCAGACTAAGAATATAGTGTACAACGACAAACCTAACACACCTTACGCGCGAATAAACTACTACATTAACAAAGGTCTATACTTAACAACAGTAAAGTTACCTATCACAGCGTACAAAAGCGTAACCATTCACACTTTTTTCAACATATCTCTAACATAATCAATGTTAATTTTCCATAACATGTTTAATATTTAACAAAAATTAGCATAACCCTGTCCTAATTTTCATAACTTGACAACGAATATAATGCCAACGTAACAATTTTTTTACATTAAAACATATCGTAAAATTTAAAAAAAATCATCATAACCTTACCAATATCATAATCCCCACGAAAAATTGCAAACATAAAAGGTTTTATCCAAACATAACATAAAAAATAACAAAGTTTTATTCAAAACATAGCATAAAAAACAAGTTCTTTGAATAATATCATAGTAAAGTGTAATAGTTTACTGATTTTAAAGCTGTTTCAATAAATCCGTAATTCCAAACCATCCGTCCCTCTACTCCCATCCCCACCCACCCTCCATGATCTATTGATCTCTTGATCTATTCATATTTGAAGTATCATTTTGGATAAACATAACATAAAAATAAAGTTCTTTATAGCACTGACCAACGAATAAAGCTACGTAAGAAAGTTTTAGCATACAATAAAACTAACATAATCATAACCTGAACTAAAATATAATGTACAACGACAAACCCTAACATACCTCACGCTCGAATAAACAGTCAACATAACAAAGTTTTCCGTTACTTAACAGCAGTAAAGTAACCTAACATTGGCAATACAGACAACGTAACCTGTTCACCACATCTTTTGTTCAAAACGTATCTGTAACATAGTAATATTTTAAAAAACATTTATCATAACCTTAAAAAACCTTTTTATCATACAGACACTGCGAATATATGTTCAAAGGAACAAAGTTTTCACATCAATAAGCTAACACATATCTTAGCCTGAACTAAGAATATATGTACAACGACAAACCTAACATACCTCACATATGAATAATCTGCTAACATTACCAATGTATACTGACTAATCAAGGTAAAGTAGCTAACAGGACATAGAAAACTCAATGGCTCCGCCACTTTTCCAACTATCAGCAACAGATAATGCAAGTATTAATCTTACAAACACACCCCTTAACAAAAGTGACCATCTATCAAAGATACCAGCATCCTGAACTATGAACTGACAAAGGTCAAGTGGTCACTCATGATCGAATATAACATCATTTGAAATTTGAACTATGATATACGTAGACATTAGCAAAATTCTCGAGCAACCCCAACATTAACCCAAAAAACTTACCCCTATTCTCACGTTTCCCAACACATCATCCGTAAGGTAACACAGTAATATTCTCGAAACCTTATCTTTCCTCTAATATCAGTGTTAATTTCACACTGCAATAGTAATATTTAACAAAACGTAACTGAAAAATAAAACATAGCCTAACATATCTAAACAACTTACAATGGTGGAAAACCTACAATAGATACTAACATCAAGATCTAAGAATAAGACATTAACATTTTGGACCTAATGAATAAGTTCTCAACCTATCCGTCATCATACAGCAAAAACTCAACCTATAACTGGCTTTTCAAGCATAACATCGGCAATAAAGCAGCATTATACTAAACAAAAATTCCTTAAACAAAGTGTCAACTTTTCAAAGAATACCAGCTCTTGACTATGAATTGATACTACATTCATCAAAGTGTCATGCATATCAAATATAACATCATTTTGAACTATGAATAAACGTAGACATCATCAAAATTCACTGTCAAACATCATAAAATAACCTATCGATCATACAGATCAACGAATAAACGCTAACATAATATTTCCTGAACTAAAAACATATAGTACCATAGCATACCAGGCATACATTAAGCGTGAATAAACTGTAGACATTAACAAAGTATAACAATCTCAAGCTTTACTATAAGCAATCTGATAGGTTTGGCAACAGCGCATCATAGAGAGGCTATTTGGCAGTACTGTAAGCACTACTTGGAGATCACCAAGGGGGATGCGTACCTTGAAAGGGTGTGATTCCACAGAAGGGGGATCACCCCTAAGGGGGTGTAAGCAGAAAGAACAAACATGATCAGAGACATGGCTCGTCAACATTTATTAGATTCTACACAAAAAGAAATAAATACACAACATGAAAGTTATGCATATTGGCATCTATGTTTACATACTAGATACAAAGAAACCTCATCAATCTCTAAAGTTATTTCCAAAATGGGCAGGCCCCTTTCTAGTTAAACGACTCATTCCTTTCAATAAATTCCTACTTCAATGCATAGACACTTCTAAAGAATTCATAGTACATACAGACAATGTTAAAATCTCTCACAGCCTTCCTCCCACAGTACTTCCACAATCACCTCACCCGAACCAACCACATATTCAACCACAACTTCCTTCTTCACCTAACATCCTTTCACAACATCGTCCACCACAACAAGCCATTTTACTTCATCCTCCCCACCTTCCTCCTTCTTCACCTCCTTCCCCAATTTCTACTCCCCAACTCCCCCTCAACCAACAACCCTCTCTTCTCCCACTCCACCAGCTCAACCCCACTCTTCACCCATAATCACATCTCCTACTCATACACACACTCCACATTCCAGGACACTACCTAGAACAACTCTATTTCCCCCATCTCCAATACAACCAACATCTCACTCCCATCTACCTAACCCTTCTCCTAACTTAGACATATTCCCCTCTCCACGACGATTTTTATCTCCACCTCCAAAGGAAACAATTCCAATTTTGCAACTCATTCCCAATCTTCCAAATATATTCCCGCAACTCAGTCATCCATCTCCTCTAGATATATTTCCTCATGCATCCCCGATTATGGACAGCTTGATTCAAGCTACAAACCATCTACATCTCATAAACACCTTCCACAAACACTTTCAACGAAATTACGCAGTCAGATGAAACAACTTCAACCCCAACATCCAGCACAACAACGAAAAATAACTTTTTTTCCCTTCCCTTACAGCTACCCCCTCCTCTGAAACAATCACACGAGGAAACCAAGCACGGCTCCTTCCTCCTAAACAACCTATTCCTTGGGGTACAGCTATTCTTCCTTTCTATTTCTCCATACCTCCTACTAAACCCAAACCTCTATCCTCTTACTCTCCACCCCCTCTACATCCAAAAACACATTCCTCTTCCACTTCCCATCAAACAAATTTCCTCGGCGCGTGAACATTTCAAATCGATATGAAAAACAAAACGCAAATAAGCATATTTTAACAACTATAAGACATTTATGTTCCCATATTGCCCATCTAAAAATTAGGTATACCCTAAGATATCATCCTCTTCTATTTTCCTTTCTCCTTACAGAAACATGAAAATTATGAGATTCCAATTCTGTTTCTTTTTTATATGGACTACAATTACAGAAACACAAGTAAATAAGGACAAACTGAAACTATTCCCTGGGTTTATTGCACAAAATATAAGAAGTTCAGCATTCATACAAGGATTTGTAGATATGATACTAATCATATAGTGCCCAACAACGCTATACCGGGAAATCCAAGGATTATATTGCCATAACAATAAATTATTAAAATCCAACATACCTTAATTACAAACAAGATATACAGCCAGGTTTCTTAACATACAAATAAATTCCACTCCACATACCCCTGCACAATTAAAATATATGAAAGAGCACATAGAAGATAAAACGGTTCAACTAGAAGAATTACTTGAAAATCCCTGGATATTATCACACACAGCCCGCTCAAACATTAGAAATAGAAGAGGTTTGTTCAATCTGGGCGATAAAATCTTAAAAAGACTTTTCGGCACCGCCACTTCCGAAGACCTGGAAACTACCTCAAAAATATGTAAATTTAAAGTTAGAGTCAGGGTATAATTCATAAACAGCCATTATCAGGTTAAACGCACAGATGCATGAAAACACAAAGACAT
Organism: Trachelipus rathkii; assembly: GCA_015478945.1. Taxonomy (NCBI): domain Eukaryota; kingdom Metazoa; phylum Arthropoda; class Malacostraca; order Isopoda; family Trachelipodidae; genus Trachelipus; species Trachelipus rathkii. The sequence goes on from JABUQX010060658.1 coordinate 16,754, forward strand.
TATCTCAACTTAAAATAAAAAAAAAAACACTATACACCCTATGCAACCATTCCATTTCTTCCAAAGATTTCCAGTTAAAAATTTCGAAACTAAATTTATACTTAAGCGCGGTAAAAATTATTATTCAGGATACCAACAAGTTAATATGCATCATACAACACACCTTAATCATTTCAATTCGTACCAATTTCTCATCTTCATTTTAAAGGACATCAAACCTAAAACAAATTCACATATAATATTTCACCCCACTTCGGAAAACTTCTATCAATTCCTCTCCAACACTTGGTTTATCACTCACTTAAACCACCCATACCAAGCGTCCACTCTAATTCCATTCATTACTGACTCGTATTTTGATACTTTTTAAATAATATCTTCCCTATGTTCAGTAACTACTCTTTAAATCGGATCATCATCCAGAATTTTTACCCTTACTTCTTCTAACTTGGAAGAATTAACATACCGCTTAAATAGAAACACTATTTTACACCTGATCACAGTAGAGAAATTTCTTCTTTAAATCTCTGCATACCTACCGACCTCAACACAACAAACCCAAGTTGTTTTATATCCTTATTATTAAACAAAGAATCTTCCAACAATTGTATATACACCCCTTTTTTATACAATTCCCCTTACACGGTGTCTCTCACAAACCATACAATATATATATATATATATATATATATTATATTATAATATATATATATATATATATATATATATATATATTATATATATATATATATATATATAATATATATATATATATATACTATATATATATATATATATATATATATATATATATTCACAAAAGCCACGCGCCTCCATAAGCTGCCCTCGCCAAACCCCAGGTGTAAAGTACTGCACAACAATTTTTTCTATTTCATACGTTTGCAATTTTAATTTTTGACGCCTACAGTTACTTACGACCCTTTCGCACAAATTCAATTTCATTGACTATTTACTAACTAGACACTGAATTCCCAGAAAATTTTCCAATTTTTCCAACTCTGGAAAATCAATCGTCCTTTCCCTAGTAATAAAACTACTCAACTGGGACAAAAACGATAGATACATGAATAAGCTTTCCAAAGCATCACTCTGGCATCCGGAACACTTTACGCATTTCGAGAGTATCCTTGGATTATCCTGTCTTCTAAGTATTTTTCATTTACAAATTAAAGATAAATTTCCCACTGCAGACCCAAACCCAAACATACGGATGTACCCCACCGCAAAAACTCGCACTTTTCAAATGTAAACACCCCAACCTGAACCAACAATTCCTTCTCTTTATCCAATAACGAGAACTTTCTAGAATTCCCCGAAAGTTAGCATACACACTTCCCAGCATTTAAAATTAATCTAACCCACCGAGTGTCTATTGCTCTAGTCATTAGGTCATCACAATAATTGATTTCATCTGTATCATATAAAATGAATTTTTGTGATGACTCTAATGACTAGAGCCAATAGACACTCGGTGGGTTAGATTAATTTTAAATGCTGGGAAGTGTGTATGTAACTTCGGGAATTCTAGAAAGTTCTCGTATTGGATAAAGAGAAGGAATTGTTGGTTCAGGTTGGGGTGGTATTTTGAAAAGTGCGAGTTTGTGCGGTGGGTAGATCCATGTTTGGTGTTTGGGTTGCAGTGGGAAATTTTATCTTTAATTTGTAAATGAAAATACTGAGAAGACAGGGATAATCAAGGATACTCTCGAAATGGTAAAGTGTTCCGGATGCCAAGAGTGATGCTTTTGGAAAGCTTTATTCAATGTATCTAATCGTTTGTCCCAGTGATGTAGTTTTATACTAGGGAAAGACGATTGATTTTCCAGAGTGAAATTGGAAAATTTCGGGAATTCAGTGTAGTTAGTAAATAGTCAATTGAAATGAATTTGTGTGCGAAAGGGTCGTAAGTAACTGTAGGCGTCAAAAATAAAATTGCAAACGTATGAAATAGAAAAAAGTTGTTGTGCAGTACTTGTGGTTTGGCGTAGGGGCAGCTTATGGAGGCCGTGGTCTTTTGTGATATATATATATATATATATATATATATATATATATATATATTATATATATAATATATCTATATATATATATATATATATATATATATATACTATATATTATATATATTATATATATATAATATATATATACTATATATATATATATGTAAGGTTGCTGAGAGACACCGTGTAAGGGGAATTGTATAAAAAAGGGGTGTATATACAATTGTTGGAAGATTCTTTGTTTAATAATAAGGATATAACAACTTGGGTTTGTTGTGGTGTGCTTGAGGTCGGTAGGTATGCAGAGATTTAAAGAAGAAATTTCTCTACTGTGATCAGGTAAAATAGTTTTGCTATAAGCGTATGTTAATTCTTCCAAGTTAAGGAAGAAGTAAGGGTAAAAATTCTGGATGATGATCCGATTTAAAGAGTAGTTACTGAACATAGGGAAGAAGATATTCCTTGTAAATTTATTATTTAAAAAGTACTAGGTTTCTTTTGTAAATGTATTGCACTTGAAATTAATGCTTGAACTTGGTATGGGTGGTTTAAGTGAGTGATAGTCCAAGTGTAGGAGAGGAATTGATAGAAGTTTTCCGAAGTGGGGTGAAATATTAGATGTGAATTTGTTTTAGGTTTGATGTCCTTTAAAATGAAGATGAGAAATTGGTACGAATTGAAATGATTAAGGTGTGTTGTATGATGCATATTAACTTGTTGGTATCCTGAATAATAATTTTTACCGCGCTTAAGTATAAATTTAGTTTCGAAATTTTTAACTGGAAATCTTTGGAAGAAATGGAATGGTTGCATAGGGTGTATAGTGTTTTTTTTTTTATTTTAAGTTGAGATAATGTCTTTGTGTTTTCATGCATCTGTGCGTTTAACCTGATAATGGCTGTTTATGAATTATACCCTGACTCTAACTTTAAATTTACCTTTTTTGAGGTGGTTTCCAGATCTTCGGAAGTTGTGATGCCGAAAAGTGTTTTTAAAATTTTAACGCCCAGGTTGAACAGACCTAGTTTATTTCTAATGTTTGAGAGGGTTGTGTGTTACAATTTTCAGGGATTTTCAATTAATTCTTCTAGTTTAACCGTTTTATCTTTTAAGTGCTCTTTTATATATTTTAATTGTGCAGGGGTATGTGGAGTGGAATTTATTTGTATGTTAAGAAACCTGGCTATATATCTTGTTTGTAAATAAGGTATGTGGGATTTTAATAATTCATTGTTATGGTAATATAATCCTTGAATTTCCCGGTATAACGATGTTGGGCACTGTATGTTCAGTCTTATATCTACAAATCCTTGTATAAATGCTGTTCTTCCCATGTTTTGAGCTATAAACCCAGGGAATAGTTTCGATTTGCCTTTATTTACTTGTGTTTCCGTAATTGTAGTTCATATAAGAAAGAAACAGAGTTCGAATCTGATAGTTTTCATGCTTTTGTAAGGAGAAAGGAAAATAAAGTAGGATGATGTCTTGGGGAATTTCTATTTTCAAATGAGCAATATGTTAACATAATAAGTCTTATAGCTGTTAAAATAATGCTTATATGTGTTTTGTATTATATTTTAATATGAAATGTTCCCTCCCAGCTGAGGAAATTTGTTTGATGGGAAATGGAAGGGGAATGTGTTTTTGACTGTAGAAGGGGTGGAGAGTCAAAGGATAGAGGTGGGGTGGAGCAGGAGTTTTGGAGAGAGAATGAAGAGGGAGATGTACCCCGAGGAATAGGTTGTTTAGGAGGAAGGAGCCGTGTTTGGTTTCCTCGTGTGATTGTTTCAGAGGAAGGGGAGCTGTAAGGTGTAGAGGAAAAAGATCAGTTTCATTGAGTTGCGTAACTGGATGTTTGGGGTTGAAGTTTGTTTCAAACTGACTGCGTCATTTCGTTGGAAAGTGTTTGTGAGAGGTTTTATGAGTGTAGATAGTTTGTAAGCTCTCGATCAAACTCGCTCCATAACGGCGAGCATGCAGGAATATATCTAGCACGGAGATGGATGACCCCGAGATAATGCCTGCAAATATAATTGAGCAAGATTGAGAAATGCCAGATTGACAAAATTGGCAATTGATTATCTTTGGCACCGCAATCGGAGATTAAAAATCGTCGTGGAGAGGGGAATATGTCTAAGTTAGGAGAGGTTTAGTTTTGGTGGGAGTGAAGTGTTGGTTGTTTCGGAGAAGGGGGAAATAAGGGTTGTCTATGTAGTATCCTGGAATGTGGATGTGTGTGTATGAGTAGAGACGATGTGAAATTCATGGTGAAAAGAGTGAGAGTTGAAAGCTGGTGGAAGAAGGGAGAAAAGAGGGTAATGTTCGCGCTTGAGAGGGGAGTTTGGCGAAGTCAGAAAATACAGGGGAAGAAGAGTGAAGCAATGAAAGAAGGAGTGTGATGATTAAGTAAAATGGATTGATATGGATGGACGTAATGTTTGAAGGATGTTAAGCCGTGAGAAGGAATTTGGTGGTTGAAACTGTGAGTTGGTTGAGGTGAGGTGGTCTGTAGAAGTACCTGTGGGAGGAAGGCTGGAGAGATTCTTTAACATTGTCTGTTCACACTATACCTTTAGAGAGAGTCGTCTATCATTGAAGTAGAGTTTTTTGACAGGAAATGAGTTGGTTCAACCACTAGAAAGGGTAGCCACTTTGGAAATAACTTTAGAGATTGATGAGCGATATTCATATGTATCTAGATATGTAACATCAGATGCCAATATGCCCCATAACTTTCCATGAATTGTGTTAATTCTATTTCTTTTAATGTGTAGAATCTAATAAATGAATTGAACGAGCATGTCTCTGATCATGTTTTTGTCTCTTTTCTGCCTTACACCCCTTAGGAAGGTGATCCCCTTCTTGTTGGGAATCACACCCTTTCAAGCCCCGTAACGCATTCCCCCTTGGTGATCTCCAAGTAGTGCTTCAACAGCTACTGCCAAATAGCCTCTCTATGAATGCGCGTTGCCAAACCTATCAGAATTGCTTATAGTATAATAGCTTGAGATTGTTATACTTTGTTTAATGTCTATCGTTTTATTCACGCTTAGTATGCCTGTATGCTATGGTACTATATGTTTTTTAGTTCAGGAAATATTATGTTGTAGCGTTTAAATATTTCCCGTTGATCTGTATGATCGATAGGTTTTTTATGATGTTTTGACAGCTGAATTTTGATGATGTCTAACGTTTATTCATAGTCAATGATGTATATTTGGATATGCATGACCTTTGAATGAATGTAGTATGCAATTCATAGATTCAAGATGCTGGTATCTTTGAAAGTTTGGACACTTTGGTTTAAGGAATTTGTTAGATATGCTGCTTTTATCTGCCGATTGTTATGCTTGAAAAGCAGTATAGGTTGATTTGCTGTATATGCGGATAGGTTTGAGGAACTTAATTCAATAGGTCCAAAATGTTAATGTCTTATTCTTAGATCCTGATGTTGTATCTTATTGTAGGTTTTCACCATGTAAGTGTTAGATTATGTTAAGCTATGTTTTAATTTATTTACGTTTTTTGTAAAATATTACTATGACAATGTGACAAATTAAAACTGGTTTGTTAAAGAAATGATAAGTTTCGTAAGATATTGACTGTGTTACCTGACGATGATGTGTAGAAACGTGAGCAGTTAGGGTAAGTTTTGTTGGGTAATGTTAGGTTTGCTCGAGAAATTTTGCTAATGTCTACGTTTATTCATAGTTCAAATTTCAAAATGATGTTATATTCGATATGAGTGACACTTTGACACTGTGACAGTTCATAGTTCATGATGCTGGTATCTTTGATAGATTGGTCAACTTTGTTAAGGGGTTTGTAGATAATACTGCATTACTGTTGCTGATATGTTGGAAAAGTGGGATCCATTGAGTTTTTTTGTATATCCTGTTAAGCTACTTTACCTTTGATAAGTGGGGTATTTTGTGAATGTTAGCAGATTATTCATATGTGAGGTATGTTAGCTTAGTCGTTGTACATTATATTCTTAGTTCAGGCTAAGATAGTTTAGCTTATTGATGTGAAAACTTTGTTACCTTAACATATATTCGCAGGTCTGTATGATAAATAGGTAAGGTTATGATAAATGTTTTTTAAATATTACTATGTTACAGATACGTTTGAAAAAGTGTGAACAGGTTACGTTCTGATGGCAAATGTAGTTTACTTTACTGCTGTTAAGTACGGAAACTTTGTTAACGTTGACTGTTTATTCGAGCGTGAGGTATGTTAGGTTTTGTCGTTGTACGTTATATTCTTAGTTCAGGTTATGAATGTTATTGATGTTATGCTAAAACTTTCTTACGTTAGCGTTTATTCGTTGGTCAGTGTATAAAGAACTTATTTTTATGTTATGTTTATCCAAAATGATACTCGAAATATGAATTGAATCGATAGAACAATGGATCAATGGAGGGGTGGGGGGGGGGGGGAGTAGAGGGACGGATCGGTTTGAATTTACTGATTTATTGATTTACAGCTTTTTAAAATCAGTAAACTAATTCAATTTACTATGATATTTTATTCAAGAACTTGTTTTTTATGCTGGTGTTTAGATAAAACTTTTGTTATTTTTATGAATGTTAAGTTTGAATAAAACTTTGTTTAGTTTGCAATTTATTCGTTGGGATTATGATATTATAGGTAATGGTTATGATGATGTTATTTTTAAATTTTATCTATGTTTAATGTAAAAAATGTTACGTTTGCGTTATATTCCGTTGAAAGTATGAAATTAGACAGGGTTATGCTAATTTTTTTTTGTTAAATATTAACATGTTAATGGAAAATTAACATTGATATGTTAGAGATATGTTTTTAAAAGTGTTGTATATTTTCACGCTTTGGTACGCTGGTAGGATAGGTACTTTACTGTGTTTAAGTATGGAACTTTGTTAATGTTGGCAGTTTTTTCGCGCGTAAGGTGTGTTTAGGTTTGTCGTTGTACACTATATTCCTATAGTTCTGGTAATGCTAATGTTAGCTTATTAAATGTGAAATACAATGTTACGTTAGCATATATCGTTGGTTAGTTATAAAGAACTTATTTTCGTGATTAGTTATTCGTAATGATTACTCAGAAATGTGACCTGAATCAAATAGATACACAGGTCATGGAAGGGTGGGTGGGAAGGTGAGGGGGAGGGGACGGAATCGGTTTGATTTAACTAGATTTGCTGCTTTAGATCGGTAAACTATACACTCCACTACGATTTTTTAATTCAATAGAACTTATTATTTATGCATGTCTGCGAATAAACTTTATTTTGCTATTATTTGTTGGGAATATGATAGTTAGGTAAATTTATGATAAATTTTTGTTAAAATATTACTGTTAATGTAAAAACTTTGTTACCTTAGCATATATTCGTTGGGCTGTATGATAATTAGACAAGGATGTGATAAATTTTTTGTTAAATATTAACGTTAATATGTTAGAGATATGCTTGAAAAAGTCTGAATAGGTACGTTTTGTATGCAATGTTAGTTTACTTTACTGGTGTAAAGTGTGAAACTTTGTTAACATGCTAACAGTTTATTCATGCGTAAGTTGTGTTAGGTTTGTCGTTGTACATATTTTCTTAGTTCGGATTAATGCTATGTTAGCTTTATTGATGTGAAAACTTTATTACGTTAGCGTAGTTCGTTGATCAGTATGATAATTGAGCCCATGTTTTTGATAATTTTTTTTTTAAATATTACCATGTTAATGTAAAAATAACATTATGTTAGAGATATGCTTGAGAAAGTGTGAATAGGTTACGTTTTTGTATGTTATGTTGGTTACTTTACTGTTGTTAACTGTCAAACTTTGTTAACTTTAACAGTTTATTCATGTTTAAGGTGTGTTAGGCTTGTCGTTGTGGATTATATTCTTAGTTCAGATGATGCTATGTAAGCTTTATTAATGTAAAAACTTTGTTACGTTAGCCTATATTCGTTGATCAGTATGATAATTAGACAAGATTATGATAAATTTTTGTTAAATAATATCATGTTAATCTAAAATTAACATTGCTATGTTAGAGATATGCTTGACAAAGTATGCATAGGTTACGTTTTTTGTATGCTATGTTAGTTACTTTACTGTTGTTAAGTGTGGAACTTTGTTAATGTTATCAGTTATTCGTGTTTAAGGTATGTTAGGTTTGTCGTTGAACATTATATTCCTAGTTCAGATGATGCTATGTTAGCTTTATTAAGGGGAAAGATTTGTCACTTTAGCGTATTCTCGTTCATCAGTGTATAAAGAACTTAATTTTACGTTATGTTATGTTTATCCAAAATGATACTCGATGTGTAACTTGAGACAATAGAATAATAGATCATAGAAGTGGGAGGGTGGAGGGTGGAAGGGGGATGGGGTGTGTGGTTTGATTTACTGATTTATCGATTTACTGTTTTAGGATGTGTAAAAATGCAATTTTTTTAAGTTATAAACATAAAAAGAATAAAAAATTTTTTGAAAAATAAATATATTTTAAACAAAATAAAATAAAAATAAATAATAAAAGTTTTTTTTAAAAAAAAAATATATATATTTTTAAATAAACAAAAATTAAAAAGAATAAAAATTTGAAAAAATAAATTTAAATAAATAAAAATTACAATAAACCTATTCTGTTAGGTTTACTGATGTTAAAACTTTGTTATGTTAGCATTTATTCGTAATTCAATTTGTTAATTTGGTTATGAATATAATAAAATTATCACTAATGTTTCATATTAAATTAACAGTGGTATGCCGTAGTTGTGATAGAACATGTGAGATTGATAAGTTTGGCAGCTGCGTATCTGACTGAGATAATTTGACAACCCTGTATAGATTAGCATTTATTCATTGATTAGTATGATAGATAGGTTATGTCATGATAAATTTTTGTTAGGGTTTCTTAAAAAATTACTATGCTAATGTTATAAAACATAAAGACATTAGCAAAAACATAAAATGTTTTTAATAAATTTGTTATGTTGATCCTGTGACAAACAAGAATCAAATGTATAGCCTAATGTATTCTTAAACAAGAATCATAGGTATTGCGTAATGTTTCGAAAAGTGGGAGGAGTTTGAACAATTTCTCGATTTGTATCTGATAACTCTTGTGAAACAGGAATCACATCAGCTTCGTACCTGTTCGTTTTGTATGTATGCATTGTTAGTTACTTTACTGTTGTTAAGTATGGAACTTTGTTATTGTTAACAGTTTATTCGAGCGTAAGGTATGTTAGGTTTTGTCATTGTGCTTTATATTCTTAGTTCAGGATATATGTTAGCTTTATTGATGTGAAAACTTTGTTACGTCAGCATATATTCGTTGGCCAGTATGATAATTAGGTTAAGTTATGGTAACTTATTGTTAAATGTTACTATGTTAATGTAAAAATAACAGTGATATGTTAGAGATATGTTTGAAAAAAAGTGTGAATAGGATACGTTCTGTTGCAATGTTAGTTACTTTACTGTTGTTAAGTTGAAACTTTGTTAATGTAACTGTTTATTCGTGTTTAAGATGTGTTTAAGGTTTGTGGTTGTACATTATTTCCTTAGTTCAGGTTATATGTTAGCTTATTAATTGTGAAACTTTGTTAGTTAGCATATATTCGGATATATTATTAGCGTATAGATTAGTATGATGGTTAGGTATGATAAATTTTTGTTAAATGTTACTATGTTAATGTAAAATAACAGTGATATGTTAGAGATATGTTTGAAAAAAGTGTGAATAGGGTACGGCCTTGTATGAACGTCCAGTTTACTTTTCTGGTTATTTAATATGGTACTTTATTGTGAACCTGTTTATTCGTGTTTTAAGGTATGTTAGTTGATGTTATTACATTAATTCTTCATCAGGTTAATGTTATGTTAGCTTTTTGATGTGAAAATTTGTTATGTCACATATGTCTAGGGTTAGTATAAAAGACATATTTTTTATGCTAAATTATCAAATGAATACTCGAAATAGTGACTTAATTAATAGATCAATAGAAGCAATACCTCAAATAGGTTGGACGGGAGGGGGAGGGAATGGGAGGCTTGATTTAACTGAATTCGTACTGATTTACTGCTTTAGTTATGTAAAATGTACATTTTTTACGTTATAAACATAAAAGAATAAATTTTTAGTAAAAAAAAAAGTTTAAAGAATAAAATTAAAATAAATTAGCTTTTTTACAAAAAACAAAAAGTTTTAAAAGAAATAAAATTAAAAAATAAATAAAGTTTTTAAAAACAAAAAGTTTTAAAGAAATGAAATTAAAAAATAAATAAAAGTTTTTTAAAAACAAAAAAGTTTTAAAGAAATGAAATTAAAAATAAATAAATAAATAAACAAACAGCGCGATACTGATTTGTTAAATGAATATTTATCGCATCAGCTTCGTACCTGGTCGTTCTTTTTATGCATTGTTAGTTACTTTACTGTTGCTAAGTAAGGAACTTTGTTTTTATTGTTAGCAGTTTATTCGAACGTAAGATATGTATTAGGTTTTGTCATTGTACATAATATTCGTAGTCAGTTGATGCTATGTTTGCCTTTATTGATGTGAAAAACTTTGTTACGTTAGCATATATTCATTGATCAGTATGAACAAAAAAAAAATTAAAAAAAAAAGACCCACAAGGTTTATGATAAAATTTTGTCAAATATAACTATGTTAAGTGAAATATCCTGAGGAATATGTTAGAAAAAGTGGCGAGTTAAGGTTACTTCTGCGCTCATGTTAGTTACTTTAACTGTTGTTAAGTATGGAACTTTGTTAACGTTAACAGTTTTTCATGTTTAAGTGTGTTAGGTTGTCGTTGTGGGGATTATTTTCTTAATTCAATGATGCTATGTAAAGCTTTTATTAATGTGAAAACTTTGTTACGTTAGAGCCTATAGTTCCGTTGAATCAGTTATGAAAGTTAGAGCAAGGTTATGAAAATTTTGCTAAATATTACCATTTTAATCTAAAATTAAAATTGCTATGTTAGAGATATGCTGACAAAGTGTGAATAGGCTGTTCGTTCTGTATGCGTTAGTTACTTTACTGTTGTTAAGTATGGACTTTGTTAATGAATAGCAGTTTATTCGTGTTTAAAGCGTGTTAGGTTTTGTCGTTGTCATTATACTGCTTAGTTCAGATTATGATATGTTAGCATTATTGATGTAAAAACTTTGTCCGTTAGCGTATTTCCGTTGGTCAGTATGATAATGTAGGTTTTAGGTTATTGATAAATTTTTGTTAAATGTTACTATGTTAATGTAAAATTTACAATGATATGTTAGAGATATTTTGAGAAATGGTGTGATATGTTACGTTTTGTATGCTATGTTAGTTTACTTTACTATTGTTATGTGTGGGACTTTGTTAATGGTAACAGTTTATTCATGCATAAGGCATGTTAGGTTTTGTCGTTGTACATTATAATTCGTAGTTCATTGAATGCTACAAATGTTTGCCTTTTATTGATGTGGAACTTTGTTACGTTAGCATATATTCTTGATCAGTATGATAATTAGACAAGTTTATGATAAAATTTTGTTAATCATTACTATATTAATGTAAAAATATCCATGAAATGTTAGAAAAAGGTGAGTAGGTTACTTTCTGCGCTCAATGTTAGTTCCTGTTTGTTAAGTTATGGAACTTTGTTAATGTTAACAGTTATTCGTGCTTAAAGGTGTGTTAGGTTTGTTCGATGTAACATATATTGCTTAGTTCAGATTATGACATGTTAGCATTATTGATGTGAAAACTTTGTTGCATTAGCATATATTCATTGGTCAGTATAAAAGAACTTATTTTTATGTAATGCTTATCTAAAATGACACTCGAAATATGACTTGAATCAATAGATCAATAGTTCAATAACTCAACAGATCAGGGTTTGGAGGGGGGGAAGGGAGGGGTAGCTTGATTTACTGATTTACTGCTTTTGGGTATGTAAATCAAAATTTTTTAAAGTATAAACATAAAAAGAATAAAAATTTCTATTTTTTTATTTTTTTTTAATAATTGTTAATTTATTTATTATTTTTTTTATTTATTATTTATTTATTTATTTATTTATTTATTTATTTATTTATTTATTTATTCATATTATTTATTTATTTATTTACTTACGAACTTACAACCATCATATTCGAGTTCTACGTCCTTATAAACATATATTAATTCATCACCGCACTGGAGCCTGCACCGGAGCCAACACCGGTGCAGATGTCAACTCCGGCTCTTCTTACTCAGACTCCTTCTCCACTCTTTCTTTCTCAGCCTCCGAATCCGACTCCTTTCTCCACTTCTCTTATGCATTCTGCGCATTTCTAGGGTGTACCCCCCACACTGGGGGATTCTCCGACACTCTTTACGACTTTGAAACCATCATATTCGAGACCTATGGGTTCAATAACATATATAAAGACACCAAAATTGTACCATTACACAAATATTTAATAACTCGGCACCGCACCGGAGTCAGCACCGGTGCAGCTGTCAACTCTTACTCCTCTGAGTAAGACTCCTTCTCAACTCTTTCCTTCCTTATTCATCCCTCATCCTTCTTCCTTCCTCCTTCGGCCTCTGTTTTGCACTCTGTGCTCTTTTTCAGTCGGGACCCCCTCTGTGGGGGTCCTAGACACCCTATACGGACTTATAACCATCATATTCGAGATCTACGGGTTCGATAACATATATAAAGACACCAATATTGTTGTTATACGAATGTTTATTAACTAGGCACCGCATCGGCTCCAGCACCCTTGCCGATGCCAACTCCTCAGATTCCGATACCAACTCTTTCTAGAAATTCAACTCTGAATCCTCTCACCAAATTTCAGCCTTCTACGAACATGTCGAATTTTTAGGGGGTGGGGTCCCCCTTTGGGGGGCCCACGGGGACGTAACCTCGTCGTAGACGAGGTTACGACACCATCTAACCCCCCAAATTTTAACCCGATATGATAACTCTAACCATTGTAGAATATATATATATATATATATAATAATATATATGTATATATATATATATATATATATATATATAATATATATATATATAATATATAATATTATATTATATAATATATATATATATATATATATATATAGATGGAGACCAGAGGCTGAGCCGAAGCCGGAGCCTAAAAGCTTTTGTCTCGAATAATATATATATATATATATATATATATATATATATATAATATATATATATATATATATTATATATATATAAATATATATATATATATATAATATAAATAATATATATATATATATATATAGGAGTCGGAGCGGTGCGGAGTCGGAGCGGTGCGGAGTCGGAGTCGGAGTCGCAGGCGGAGTCGGAGTCGAAGTGCGTAAAAAACGATTCTTTACAGGAATCGTTTTCGACTCAGATTCGATTGATTCTTTGTAATAATAATAATAATAATAATAATAATAATAATAATAATAATAATAATAATAATAATAATAATAATAATAATAATAATAATAATAATAATAATAATAATAATAATAATACAGACAGACGGTCGGACAGTCGAACACCTGATCGATTGGTCCGATCTCACGGTAGGCCTAATCTTCACTCGGAATTGGAAGCAGCAAAAACAGCGTAACCCTCATATTTCGCTTCAATCCTCGGGGGCAGCTACCCCTTAGAATCGACCTAGCGACTTGAAAACTCGGCAGTAATCAGTTTAACACCCACAATAACTATTTACAAAGTTTCATTACGATAACTCAAACCGTCTTCGAGAAAAACTGCGCCTACGAGACTGTTCCTTACTCCTGTCAGTGGTACTTGTTGAACACGGTAGCACAAGTCCAATTAATAGACAGGTCTTCATTTGAGGAAAAAAGGGGTTAGCTTCTTTAATTTCAGTAAGTTCCAAGTCTTTCAACTTTTATCCCTTTTTTTTTATCCAGCCACAAGGTTGAGTCAGTTTTGGTATGAATTTTGTTGATATCAAGACCATAAAATTTTAAAAAGTATTTTACTTTCTCACGCAAACTGTCTACGGGAGCTCCTAACATAAGAAACGGATACAAGTGAAAAAGATTAAATGATTAGGACGTCGTTTTCTGAAAATCTAATCTTTAAAAAGGATGAAAGTGCGTCAAGATAAGGCGCAAGTCCAGAACGCTTCCAATATTCAGCAGAAGTTTCAGCAGGATGATTAACTCTATGTTGTTGGGATTGTAACTTTCTAGGTGGTGCACGTTCTACTAAGAACTCAGCAGCAATAACATTGGCGGATCAGAGCAGATCAGCAATTAGTTGATCAGCATTTTTGCGGTGGTCTTTAACAACTTTCAAAATTCTTTGGACATGATCAGAGCGCTGTTATTTTTTGTTTGAATAATGTTATCCACAGGTTCAACTAAATCAGAACATTTGGCTATTACGAAGAGTTAATAATGAAAATGGATCTTGTTGCCGAACAGGATAATTGAAAAGCTTTTTTTCTTGTTTGACTGTTGCCTTTCTTTGACAATTTTTCTATTCCTTGAACGATTTTTATCACATTTGTGTGGAAAATGGCAATACTATGATATTTTCGAGTCCAACTTAGTTTAGCAAAGTAGACAAGTTGGAAATGTATTTTTAATCTTAAGTGAGTCTCTGAACAAAGTTTGTTATGTCTTTTTTAATGTGGAATAGTATTTTTTTAATTTTCCGGCATAATGTTTAGGTCAACTTAAATGACCAAATAAGCACAGCGATGGCTTACACAGTGTGGTCATTTGTGCATTGATGAAACAGACCATGAACTAAATTATTTGCATCAACACACTAATGTCCAGGCTTTGGACTGAGGATTTGGATTTGAATCCGCAACTTTGTACATAATTGAGTATTTGAGAATACAACTGGATATGACTGGGATCGCCAAAAACCTACAAACAATGGAATAAAGTTTGATACACAAAAGAATATGTAATAACACAAATGATTAAATGCTCATGTAAGTGTTGATCATAATATTGAATGCATTTTTTCCTGATCAGAATATGATGATATTCCATGAAAATCAGCATGTGTTTTGGACACTTGAATAAATTTAAGACCGTGTGGTTTCCCTTAGCAATAGCTGAAGGAAGAGTGGAAACTATTTATTTATAACATAAATACTTTCCAAAACCTCTGGCATAAAATTATGAATATTTATATAAAACTTATTTAATGGTACATGCACTAAAATCCTCGCTATCACCATATAATTTTATATTGTGAATAAGAACTATATTAATATGGCTTAATTCACCAGACACAATATGCACCATATACTATATATAATATATCAAAATAACTATTATAATATAAATATATATAATATATATAATAATAAAATATATATATATATATATAATATAATATATATAATAAATAATATATAATATATATAATATATATTATATATATATATATATATATATATATTAGTGATGGAATATGACATTCCGCTCTGCACCGGCATTTGCGAAATACCGGCTTAAATTGACCATCCGCATCCGCCTCCGCATCCGCATCCTCACTTTAACGGCACATCCGCATCCGCCTCCGCGGATGCGAAAAAAGGAGGATGTTGAGGATGTTTTCTACATTTGATTTTGATTAAATGCATATATAAATAAATATGTAATTTGGCATCTTATCATGGGGGGGATGATTGGGTGCAAATTTTGAATTATATATATATTATATATATATATATATATATATATGTATATAAATATATATAATACATATAATAATAATATATATATATATATAATATATATATAATATATATATTATATATATATATATATATAAATATATAATTTAGTGATGGAAAAAACTCCGCATCCGCCTTCCCATTTGCGGAACATCCGGACACTTAAATTTGACATCCGCATCCGCATTCCACACTTCAAACGGCACATCGCCATCCGCATCCTCTTTTGAAAAAGGAGGATGTTTGAGGATGTTTTCGACATTTGATTAAATGCATATATTAATACCCTTAAATTTATTAGTTTTTTTTTTTTTTATACATAAAAGTCACACCTCTCACGGGCATACCACTATTCAAGGAGGGGAACTTCAGGTAATTTCTACGCTAGGATCCGAACAGGATTCGAACCCACGACCTTGCCATGCGACTCCGTCGCTCTACCGTTTTGAGGCACGGTAGCGGCATGGGAGTTTATGGGAATAATTGTAATTTTGAATTTCCATTTCTGTATATCGTAATAATTTTATTCTAATAAGTATATATATAATATATATAATATATATATATATATATAATAATATATATATATATATATATATAATATATATATATATATATATATATATATATATAATATATATATATATTATATATATATTCTTTTTTTATTTTTATTTTTTTCTCTCCCCAGGAAGGATTCTTCAATCCTGTCAGCAGCGCAAAGTGTCTTCTCCAGACATCCCTCCCTGCACTATATCTCTTCTCTAGCAGTACTCATATTTTTGGTAGCTGACATCTTTTCAGATGAGTCCTCCACCGTACTCCGCCATCTCTTCTTCGGGTCTTTTCCTTTGGGTCTTTCTGCCCTTGATGTCCATTCCCAATAATCTTTTCGGCATTCTGTGTTGCTCTATCCATCATCCAAGATATCCGCCACCATTCTCAATTCTCCCCACATCCCCATCTTCAGTATCATCTTCTTCACCCCTATATCTTCTCTAATTACTTCATTCCTTATTCTGTCTCTCCTACTCTTTCCAATCATAGTTCTTAATACCATCATCTCCGCCGCTTGTATTCTACTCTCCTTTCTTTTCGTTGTTGTCCATGTTTCCGCTCCGTACAGCGGCGTCCGGCAGTCAGTATTGCTGTTAAAAATCACTTTTTTAACCTCTATTCGATGTTTCTATCTTTCATCCTGGGGTATACCGCTTTCATAACTAATCCATACTTTTCCATTCTTCGCTAATCTCTCCTCCCCTTCTGTTAAAACATCCTCCAAGATAGTTATAGTTGCAGGTATTTACCGCCTTCACCTCCTCCCCTCTCACCACCATCTTCATCCCCTCCTCATTTCCTCCGTTATGCTGTTAATATCTCTGTCACTGTACGTTCATCCTCATCCCTGCTTCCTCCATCTCCTCCGTAAACAACTCCACCACCTCTCGAATCGTCTCCTCTCTCTCGCTCCAACATGCCAGCGTCCGCAGATGCCATTATGTCCCCTTCAAATTCTCCCAGTCTTTCCCTCACTTTCCCTTATCACCACGTCTAAATATAATATAAACAGCAGTGGTGATAACACACTCCCCTGCTTCACTCCTGTTTTCACCTCAAACCATCTATCGTTCTCGCACTCAGTTCTAACATTATAACTGCATTTCTCATACATACTTTCTATTGCCTTCTTTAATCTACCCCTCACTCCATAATTCCTCTCCATAGCTCTCCAGAGCTTTTTCCTTGGCACCGAATCAAATGGATTTTGCAGTCAATGAACGCTACAAAGAATATCTTGCCATATTCCAGCATCTTCTCCGAGACCATTCTTTAGTGTGAATAAGAGATCCGTCGTTCCTCTTCCTCTCTATGCCCGTACTGTTCTTCTCCGAGTCTTCGGCCTACCTTCTCTCTCGCCTAATCTAACAATGATTCTTGCGTAATATTCTTTCGCCAGAATGGTCATCAGTTGAAATACCTCTATATTATTACAGCTTCCTTTTCCTGCATGCTCCCTTTCACCTTTATAATATATCGGATATTATTGATTTTGGGCTTTTGCCTTTTCCACTTTCCGTGCTACCTTTGTTCGCCCTCTCCCTACACTGTTGTTCATATGCAAGACTGATGGGCATTCCTCTGGACTTTTCCCAGGACTCCTCGCGTCGACTCGCTCCTCCGCCGGTTCGCTCGGCTCCCTCCCACCCCACCCAACAGCCACTCCATATATTATATATATAGTCGTAGATTACTATTTATTATATAATAATGAGATATATTATATTAATATATAGAAGTTATTAAGATATTATATATATATAATATATGACGATAAGTATATTATAGTAATTATATCTATATTAAGCGGTGAGATTGCGGTAATTTTACTTACTATTTTTTGAGAGTTCAAACTTCCAGAAGTAGTAAATATTCGCGACATATTACCGCCATCCCGCATCCTACATCTTATCTTAAATCCTGCCATCCGTCATAGTCCGCATCCTCTAATACATCTTTTTAGATATACCGCATTTCGCATTCCGTATCCTACAACAGTCAAATTTAACATCCGGTCTCATCACTATATATAATATTATATATATTAATATATATATCTCTATATAATTATTATATAATATATATATATATATATCTATATATATAAATAAATATATTAATTATAATATATATATATATATAATATAAATATATATTAACATATTATATATTATGCATATTATATATATTAATAATATATATTATTAATTATAATATATATATATATATTATATATATATTAATATAACTATATATATATAATATATATGATTAATATAATAGTAAATATATATATTATAATTATAATATATATTAATATATAATTAATATTATAAATAATGTATATGAGTTCATGGCTCGCATGGACGTGCACCTTCTGCGGGTCGCGCCAAGAATGGGGGGAGTGAGAGGTAAGCGTAAGCATGCACGGAGGGAAACAGAAAGACATGTGGGCAGAAGAATAAAGAAGCAGTGCGAGGAAAAAGATATAATCTCCTAAGGCATTATTCCGCGCTGACCCTTTTAGTAACCATCTATATGTGTTGAAAGAAACTTCCGTGCAGATGATCAGGAGAAATGCCACCGAACTAAAGCATTGCATTGGCCGATCCGGAAAAGTGGGGCAATATGCTAATATATAATACGACGCGCAGCGCGCAAATAAAGGCATCTCGTTAAAATGATACGGGGTAATGAACACCTTGGCCCATGGTGAGCTAACATACCCCCTCACAAAACCCCGCCATTCACTCCTATTATGCCACTTTCTTCTCGCCTCCCCTGCCAACCAATATTCTCTCTCCAGGTATTCCTTACTGATTCAATACACTTTTTCTTCAAGTCCTCCCCAGCCGGTTGTTTCCACAACACTCACCCCACTATACCACAATTCCGATGCTTTAACCCAATAACACCGAACTAAATCTTCCATTCTTTTTATTCCAGCATAGAGTAAAACACATCTCAACTAACTTAATCATTTGTGAATTCTCTGCATATTTACGCATTGGCGCTTTCTCCCAAACCACATAACATCTACAATAATAACGCTGTCATAAAAGTCCCAATATATCAATATCTTTCTCACATCGTTGATCACACCCCTAGAAAGATATGGGTCCATCTGAACACCCATTGTATCGTTTAAAGAAGAGATCAATAGCGCGATCTTATTAGCCAAGACCATGAGCCCTCCACGACTATACTATGAGACAACAGGCAACATACACTCAGCCACTCAAAGAAAGGACCAACTAACGCGAGCTATCTCAACGAGTTTCTAGGTCGCCTATATCAATGCCACCCCAAGGCGAGAAGTTATATTAATGTAGCAGCACAGCGGCGACCTTACCTCCGTCCCACTCACTATTATTCCTACTACACTCGCATTCATTCTCATTCCACTATCTTTCATAGCCAACATTTATTATCGTTAGAGATATTCTTACGGAAACGTACACACGTACTTTTGTCCAGCCTCGTCGGTCACCATATTTAGCATCAAGACTTAACCGATGCCTGTCTCGTTCACGCACTCGATCTTACACACGCATTTGAACCTTGACTCAATTATCTATTCGTTTAATTTCAAAACCCCTTCTTTTGTACACAACAGCCCGGCATAGCCCAACATAATAGTCGTCTACCAAAAATACCTCCTCAATAGTCTCTTCAGTGGATATCGACGGCACATCATAACCAATAGTCATCGCAGATAATAGAAGGGACATGGTTAAATACTGCGCATCGTGACGACGCGTCTGCTCATTCTCCAGACTATTCACAATTACTTAGACACCAGGCATTCCCATGCGCAAACCAAGTAACTCCACCGTTCTTAATTCTTTTGCAATAGAACCCATACCATATAACAAAATTTGAATAACCAAGAGGAGATCTGACACAATCCCTGGCCCTCACTTTCTGCTTATATTAAAATATTAAACGCAATCATGACGATATTCGACAAGTTTTCGTCTACACACGCTTCACTGATCGAGTAATAAAACTATTTCGAGTTCTATATTCTCAGAAAGCTTACCAGCGACAACATGCTATTTTAGACTAATAACTGCCATATGAGCTGCGCGTAAGTTAACCTTATTGCGAGTAACGCCTGTATTCGAACAAGGACGACCGACGATAACGCGTAAATACAGCAGACTCTTAAATTAACTTCTCCTGCGGGCAGTGGCTTTGCCAATTCATGGTGTTTCAAGTAAAAGATTGGAATCCACACATCACTCTTACCCAATTAACTCAAACCGCACCTTGTTCTTAAACTCACCAAGTAGTGTCTTTCCTGTCACTCGACGGCACTCTTTCGATCACCTAAATACCAATGCATTAAATATTACTTCCTCTATCAACACTCAAGAGCAAGTATAGTTACCCTATGATATCCATACCATGACCTAATCTCCACAAGTAACGCAAACTTATAGTATAGGGTACTATGGATGTGAGAGGCTACCTGCCTCGAATAGCCTACGGAACTATATGCAAGCGCGGTATACATCAACCTTGATCTAAATGCAACTTCCAGAATCCAAATCAATCACCATATCGCCTTATATACGCGTCTTATATCTGGGATTTGTACGGACAAAAATGTTACTTCTGTCATTCTCAAATTTATAAGAATCAAACTTGAAGTAGTAAGAACTCTGTTTTGAACAGGGATGCGATACAAAATCGACGTTTCGGTGCAATCTATAATGTAGATTTAGTAACAAATATTACGGAGAGTGAGTTTCCTGAAAAAGGAGGTATTGTCTAGATAGAATGGATTCGCCAAATTTATAATGATGACTCGATACTATCTGCGAAAAGACAGTTAAGAGCTAGTGTACCGCAAAATTTTAAAACAAATGATCGCTAAATTAAACGCACTAAGGAAAATGTTTATAGTTATAATTATTTCGTTTTTTTTTAATAGAGTGGAGAAATCAGTTAGCAAGAAGAATTGCGAGCGTAGAATTGAGAATTGTGTGTGAAAAATGCAAGGACGTATACGAGGAGAGTGATAAAGGCTGGTAGAAGTTATTTATATCTCTGTCAGACGTGAAACAATAATGAGGACAATATTTTTTATACTTTATATAGAAGTGAACTCCCGTTTATCCTTTTTATGCTCATCAGTTAATATTATCATTACACAGTAGCGGAGATCCTTGCCATGAGGGCCACCGATACACGGAGGGAGAAAGTACAAATTATCGAAGAGCCTTGATCAAGTGCGAGTAATTGCTGAGCGATGAAAAAGATAATGCTATATTTATGGAATGCGAGACATTAGTTAACATCAATTCCCCTTATATTCAACTGATACAGAGGTCGCTATCTCTCACGAACACGCACCAATCGAACATTAGCCGGATATACGATTATTGAGAATTAATGAGTTACCAACTAACATGAGGACAGCCAAACTACCTTAGTTGTATGAGGGAAATTTCTCATGAGTATAATATTAGGCATGCACTCAAACCGATCTCTTAAATTAGAATCTAAGTTTTAAGCAGATCCTTTATGAACTCACTTGAGAAAGAGTTAATGCGTTTTGAATCACAAACTCGTTACCCACGACTATTATCGTAATCTATGTACGTTATCGGTATGGATGAGATTTTATTTGGACTTATTATCAACTTAATAATAATTTAGAAAACTGTTGAATGTAAAGTGTAATATTAATAGATTATTTGTTAAAATTTAATCATTATATTATGCATTAAAGGTCTCTGGAAACTGGGAAGCAGGAGTCATTACACGATCGTAATACCTAGTATGGTTTATCCTCGCTATAATCATATATATGAATTGGGAAGAGTATAGCAGTATAAAACTAGTACATATATAAGAATATAATAGGATATGAATGTAATATAGAGAGAATAGATTATAAGGTAGGTAGTAATAAGAAGTAAATTATATTACTTAGTATAAATAATTAGGATGTGGGAGTAGTAATTTAGGAAGAGTTAGTATATATAATTATATATATCATAGTGGTAGATTAATATATTACTCTGAGAGTAATATATAAACATAGAAGTCAACACAGAAGCCTAGAGAGAAAGAAGATAGGAATGGAACATTACTATTATATCTAAGAATTATTTAGAATCTATAAGAATGAGAGGACTGAGTCAATTATGACCAAAAATGAGGAAAACTAGATGGACAGATCAACAAGATGACCAAAAGAAATGACTTGCAAAGAGGTATTCGCTTGGTTTGCAAGAGTACGAGGTGCCGCGAAGGGCTAGCGATGGTCCCTGTTACGCAAGAGATGTCCGCTACTTCTGAGGCGATCAATGAAGCCTGCTTATCGACCGGGCCTCACCGTCGGTGGGCGGCCTTCGGAGATGGCTGTTGCGGCGTTCTGGGTGCCCCACCTCACCGATCTCTTTATACTCCGTCTTTCCTCTTTCTCTTTTCAGCTCTCTCTTTCTTTATCTTATTCTCTCTCATATTCTGTTAATCGTTATATATTCGAGATATACCGGCCTACTTCTTACTCTTGGTGTGCTGTCACCGGTAGGGAGCTGTGGAAGGTCGTGGTTGCCTTGTTGCCTGGTGCGGCGCTCAGACGTCTTTTGATGGGCCTGCTGATGTGCCTCTTAATGCACTCCTGGCCCCCACATCTTACTTTCCTCTCCTGCTTTTCCCCCCTCTTGTGCCCTTCTTCTCTTTCCACGCGGTGCCGGTCTGCATGGAGACGGTCAGTGCATGCGCGGATAGCCCGGCATGTCTGTACGCGTACGTTCGGCCTCGTCCCGGCTGTCGGTTCCCGGAGTGCCTTTCCACTCCTCTCTTACTTTCTTCTCTCTCCTATCCATCTCTCTCCATCGTCTATCTATCTCCTCTTATTCTTTTTCCTCTTTCTGTCTCTCTTCTATCTCTCTTACTCTCTCTTCTACGTCTTCTATTCCGGAGCCATTCCTTCTTCTACATCCCCCTATACTCCATTCTTTTCTATAGCCTTCCTCCCCCATCCCCTGTACGCCCCCTCCAGACCCTTTTCGCGCTCGGCTGCTATGTTGCCAGTCCAGTGACGGATGCGGAATGGGAGGCGATGCGCTGCCATTTAGCCGCGTACGCCACTGCGCTCAGCTTCGCGTCATTCATCTCTATATCTTCTATTTAATCTGTATCTTCATGATCTCAATCTATACGTTATTTGATATAATATTCTAATTCAATAATAAATATAATATATTATCTTTATAAATTATATATAATAAATCATAAAATTATAATAGTAATAATAATTATAACTATATAATTCTATATATAAGTGGTGCAGTTGGTGTCTAGGAATATTACGATATTAAATAAGTCTTTATATCAAAATAATAACAAATTATTCGTTGAAGCGAGAGATAGTGTCATTACCATTAAATAGTTTTTATATATTCATAAGTTATGCCAGAGGTTTGGAGAAAGATAGATATCTACAAATAAGAATTGGTATTCCACTTGCACCTTTCAGTCTTTGCTAATGTGGGAAACTCTACGGTAAATGTAAAAGATATTCAAGTGTCCTAAAACCACTGCTGTCGATTGTTCATTAATATCACATATTTCCTTGATCAAGAAATACTGGCACATTGCATTTAGTGATCAATAATCTACATTATGCATGTTATCATTTTTGTTAGTTTTCAGATTCTTTGAGTGATATAGACAAAAACTTTTACCATGTTGTGCGTTTGTGAGGATCCCACGTCATTATATCGGCATTTTGTATCCTCAAATTTCTCAATTTATATAAAATTGTGGATGTCAAATCCAAATCTCAGTCAGTATCTGGACTTATGCTGTTGATTGCAAATAAATTTATTTTCATGGTGTCATCATGCACTATAATACACAGCGTGTAAGCCACGCTAATTTGTCATTAATGCGCATAAGATTTTTCCGGAATTAAGAAATACTAATTTCCGACAATAAAGAAGACGATAACAATACTATGATTTCAGAGACGTCCACTTTCGAAGATAGGAAATCCATTTTCAACTTTCCTTAAACTTGTTCATACTCTGAGTTGGCGCACCTCGTAAAAATAGATATATATGGCATTTCCACACAAATGTGTATTAAAAATCGTCAAGGAATAGAAAACTTGGTCAAAGTAAATGGCAACAGTCAAACAAGAATATAAGAGGCTTTTTCAATTACTCCTTCGGACAAACAAATCCATTTCATTATTAACTCTTCGTAATAGCCAAATGTTCTGCTTTAGTTGACCTGTTGGACATTATTTCAAACAAAAAATAACAGCGCTCTGATCATGTCCAAGCATTTTGAAAGGTTGTTAAAAGACCCACGAAAAATGCTGACAACGATGTGATCTGCCGATCGACCAATGTTATTGTGCTTGAGTTCTTAGTAGAACGTGCACCACCTAGAAAGTTACAATCAACACATAGAATTAATCATCCTGCTGAAACTTTCTGCTGATATTGAAGCGTCTCTGGACTGCGCCTTATCTTGACGCACCCTTTCATCTTTTAGAAGATTGTAGATTTTCAGAAAACGACGTTCCTAATTCATTTTATCTTTTCACTTGTTATCCGTTCTTATGTTAGGAGTCCCGTAGACAGTTGCGGGAGAAAGAAATACTTATTTATAAATTTACTAGTCTTGATATCAACAAAATTCATACCAAAACTGTGTAAACCTTGTGGCTGGATAAAAAAAAGGGATAAAAGTTGAAAGAACTTGGCAACTTACTGATAAGCGAAGCACCCATTTTTCCTCAATGAGACCTGTCTATTAATTGACTTGTGCTCACGTGTTAACAGTACACTGACAGATAAGGAACAGTCTCGTAGGCGCAGTTTTTCTCGAAGACGGCTTGAGATATCGTAAGACTTGTAAATATTATGTGTGGGTTTAACTGATTACTGCCGAGTTTTTCAAGTCGCTAGGTCGATTTCGGGTGCTGCCCAGATGAAGCGAAAATATGAGGGTTACGCGTTTGCTGCTCCAATTCCGAGTGAAGGATTAGGCGATTTCATAGGTCAAATGAATGTTATAAGATATAAGGTACTCGACCGCGTAGTGACATTTTGTGAAGATATGGCTAATTCATGTTAAGAATGTTGGGTTATCTTTGATAGATTGGTCCACTTTGGTTAAGTGGATTTTGGTTAGATAATTTCGTGAGAAAATCGCGACCAAATGATTCAGGTGTTCGACTGTCCGACGTACTGTTGTTTATTATTCTGTTGTGGTGTGTTTTTCGCGTTTAAGGCTTAACTGAGAAACCTGTTGCGATATGCGAGAAAAGTGTGGCATATGTAGTATTTTATGACCTGTTAGCTTTTTTACTTTACCTTTGATAATAGGGAATTTTTCAGGATGTTGGGCTGATTATGTCATACTGCGTAGGTATGTTAGGTTTGGCAATTGTCTGTTACAATTTAGTAAGAATTAATTCTTAGTTGCGGTTAAATGAATATGCTACTTTATTTTGATATAACTAAATCTTTAGTGGTTAAGCCAATATTCGTAGGTCAGTGATTAAAAGAACTTATTTTTTATGTTTGTTTTATAAAATGATACTCGAAATATGACTTGATCAATAGATCAATAGGGTGGGAGGAGGTGGATGGGTGGTTTGATTTACTGATTTTACAGCTTTAAAACTGCTTTAAAATCAGTAACTATTACGCTTTAACTGTGATATTTTTATTTCCAAAGACTTATTTTTAGGCTTATGTCAGGACTAACATGTTTTGTTTTTTTTTTGTTATTTTGGTTTTTTTTTTTGTTATGTTTGCAATTATTCGCTGGGATTATGATATTTAGACGAGGTTATGATGATTTTTTTGTAAATATTACGAAAGTTGATGTAAAAAATTTGTTACGTTAGCATGTATTAGTTGGTCAGTTGATGATTAGACAGTTTTATGCTAAATTTTTGTTAAATTTACGGGATGTTAATGTAAATTAACATGGTTATGTTAGAGATATGCTTGGGAAAAAATTGAATAGGTTACGTTTTTGTATGAAGTGTTAGGTAGTTTACTGCTGTTTAAGTGCGGAAGTTCTGTTAAAAGTTAGTATGTTAATTCGTAAACGTATGGTGTGTTAGGTTTGTCGTTGTACATTATATTCTTAGTTCAGGTTATGTTATGTTAGCTTTATATTAGGTAAAAACGTTGTTACGTTAAGCATAATATTCGATGGTTAGTATATAAAGAACTATTTTTGTGTTATGTTTAGATAAAACTTTGTTATGATTACAGTTATTCGTTGGGTCTGTTGATAATTACGACCAGGAAGGTTAGGATAAATTTTTGTCAATTATTACTGTGTCAATGTAAAAATTTAACGTTAATATGTCTAGAGAAATCTTGGAAAAGTATGAATCGGTAACGTTTTTGTATGCAATGTTGGTTACTTTACAGGTGTTAAGTGTGGGAACTTGTTAATGTTAACAGTTATTCGTGCTTACGTTGTGTTAGATTTGTGTTTGTACATTATTTTCTTAGTTCATATGATTGCTATGTTAGCTTTAATTAATGTGAAAACCTTTTATGTTAGCATATATTCGATGGCTAGTATATAAAGAACTCATTTGTGTGCTATGTTTATCCGAAATGACTCTAAATGCGACGTAAATCAGTAGTGTTAATGTAAAATTAACATTGTATGTTAGAGATATGCTGAAAAAGTGTGAATACGGTTACGTTTTGTACGCTGTGCCATTACTTTACTGTTGTTTAATATGGGAACTTTGTTAATGTTAGTGTTTCATTCACTGCGTAAGTGTGTAGGTTTGTCATTGGTACATTATACTTCTTTAGTTCTGGTAATGCTATGTTAGTTTATTAATATGAAAACAATGTTTCGTTAGCATATATTCGTTGTTAAGTATATAAAGAATTAATTTTTGTGCTATGTTATTGTTGGTTGTTTGTTGTTGTTGTTTGTTTGTTTGTCTAACAACGAAATATATACGTTTTGAGACTGCTAGGTTCGTGTTTGTGCGCGTATTCTTGTTTACTTTCTTCCGATTGGTTGAAAGAGAATCTTATTTACCTTTAGGGTTGTTTACGCATACGATTTTCCGTCAGTAGGACATTTTTCGCTGTGAGCTGGTACGATGACATCTCCTCGCATCTCTACACCTGTTGTTGATTTCTTCACGAGGAGTTTCGTTATTCCCCAACGATGTGTCATTTATATTTAATCGTCAACCGATGGATACCGATACATTGCCTGTAGTTCCTGCAGAGTTTCAAATAATTAGACCCTTTATTCGTTTCGTGCTGCTGATTCATCAAGATTAATCCGACATACAGCAGGATGGGTAGAATAACGATTGTGTATAATCCGATGGATTGACGCTATGTGAAATATCTATCAGAGGTGACAGTGTGAGAGGTTATAGATAGAATACGACGTTGTGTTCTCGTCGTGTGAAGATATAAAAACCCTTGATGTACGCAATTACTGGAAACCCATGATTGTGTGACCTTCATGCGTACGTGTATATGGTTTCTCAGTTCGAACATCTGAAAAATATACAGCTTTGATTAAAATAAAAAACGAATTGACATCGCACCTTAACGATGTTGACATATTTTGAGAACTCAATACATATGATCACATGGTGTAATCTATGATATTTAAACCGAAACATGTGGTTTCCCCGTATAATGCAAGTATACAGGGTGCGTTAATAAACTATCAGTCTTGGATGAGTTTACTCTCCTCTCTTGTTATGAGAGAATGAGTTGCTGCTGATCAAATAATGCGAAAATGGTTTAGTGTTGCTGAAGGCATTTTTACTTACATCCCTTCAAAGGGTGTTGAATCTTAGAGAGATATATAGAACGTACCCAAGCTTATGTTGAATCCTATGTTCTCTGATTATATGATTAATATATTTAAAATAAAACTTATGTTTTTATGTATTTATATTTTTATATGTATTTATTATAACGCTCTTTTCCATGAAAATTAAATTTATAAACAAAAATAAAATTTTTTTCTTCCCTCTTATGGTTGCGCCTTTATGATAAGTGTTTAATGAAGCGTTTATTCGTCTGGTGTATGTGGTTAAGTATGTTTATGTTTATTAGTTTAGCTTATCAGAGGGTAAGCTTTCTTTGTTTTTGTCTTTACCCGTTAGGTATTATTGCTGGTTAGGTAAGGTTATTGGAGTAAATTATTTGTAAATTCACTTATGTTTGTAAATTAACATGTCATGTTGGAGATATGATGATAAAGTGAATGGAATTATGTTTTCTGTGAGCCATGTTAGTTAACTGTTACTGTTGATAAGTTTGGGAACCTTTGCTAAATGTTAGCAGTTTTTTCTTGCTTAAGATGTGTCAGGTTGTCGTGTGTAGTTAATTTTCTTTAGTTCTAGCAATGTTTATTTGAGCTTTATTAATAGTGAAACTTTGTTACGTTTGCATTTATTCGTTGGTCTGTATGATATACCACAAGGTTATCGGTAAATTTTTGTTAAAATATTACCATGTTAATCGTAAAATTATGTTATTTAGAGATATGTTTGACAAAGGTGTGAATAAGTTACGTTTGGATTTAATGTTAGTTATCTTAACTGTTTGTTAAGTGTAAACTTTGTTAACGTTATACGTTATTTCTTGTCTAAGATGGGCTAAGTTTCCCGTTGTGGGTTATATTCATAGTTAAAATGATGCTAAGTAAGCTTTATTAATGTGCAAACTTTGTTACGTCACATATATTGATTGATTCTTTGTATAAGACTTGATTTTATGTATGTTATCCATACTATACGTCCGATGGACTTTGATCAATAGATCAATAGATCAATATGATCAATAAGATAAAGTCAGGGGACAGAAGGTGGCTGGAGGTGGTTTGATTACTGATAGGTGATGTAAACGTTACAGATTTTAGAAAAATATGACCTGAATCAATAGATCAATAGATCAAGGATGACCAGGAAGGTGGATGGAATGGTGGTTTCATTTACTTGATTTCTGATTTACTGCTTTAGGGTATGTAAACATGATAATTTAGTAAAAAATTTGACTTGAATCAATAGATCAATAGACAATAGATCACGAACAACCGGACAGCAGGGTGGTTGGATGGTGGTTTTGATTTACTGATTACTGCTTTAGGGTATTGTAAAAACCGTAAATTTGTAAGTTTATAAACAAAAAGAAATAAAATTTTATTTATTTATTTCTTATTTATTGTTTATTTTTTCTTGATGGTTCTGAAAATATTATTTTCGAAATCCTACAGACCCAATAACATATATAAGACACCAATATTGTATCATTAACATCAAATATTTGGACTTGCTCATAGCACCGGAGCCAGCACCGTTGCATCTGTCAACTCCTACTCCTCTGAGTCAGACTCCTTCTTCATTCTTTCCCTCTTTGGTGTATTCTTCTGCCTTTATTGCTTCTTACTTCATTCCTTCCTTCAGACTTCTTGTTGCCTCTGTTTTTTTCATTCAAGAACCCCTCAATGGGGGTCCTAGACACAGCGCTATAAACGGATTTTATAACACATCATATCGAGCTCTACGGGTTCAGATAAACCTATGTCATAACACCAAATTTATTGGTTTAACGAATGTGTTTTATTCAACTCGGGGCCCCGCATGCTCCAGCGCACGGTTGCCCGGGTACCCCAACTCCTCAGATTCCATATCAACTATTTACTAGAAATTCAACTCTGAATGCGTAATATATAATCGTAGTAGTACCAATATAGCTCTTGCTATATTTTCAGCTTTCAGTTTTTCAAGAGGAGTAAAGGCCTAGAAAATCTTCACGTACAGAGATCCTTTTCAACGAAGCGAGCACCAGTCGATAGCTGTTCTTTCCCGGATGTGTTTGTTGTCTCGTCTGCTAATAGGGAAAAAATATAACAATTTTTCAACTCTTAATTCACAATTTGATTACATATCAACTTTCCCTAACAAATAAATAAATTTCTTTCTGAATCATGTGTGTGATGTGTACTGTCAACAAAACGACATCTCCAGTTGTCTACTCTGAATTTAAGCAAATCGTAAAAATTGCCGGTATCTGCAATGCTACCTCGAATAGCGATATCATGGTGCCAACAATATTAAGGTAGAAATTATATGGTAACCTATTTTTGCTATTCTTTTGAAAAAGTATAACGTGTTCAAAGCATGCAGTTGTTCATCTCTCTCCTCACGT